>JAENPR010001309.1:0-173776 GCA_018135685.1 Themeda triandra | reverse complement strand
CGCATTCATGAAAATTTTTGAAATTCACTTTGATCAATTTCTGCATCTCAAATCGTGGTATCACATTGTCTAGAGCACAACAGTAAAGGTGCAATGCTGAAGTGTTACTCTAGTTTGTTGGCAAAAAGAAAAAAGTGTTACTCTAGCTGCACCTATTATGATTTCAAGCACTTCATCACTAATTAGAATTTTTCAGAAGGTAGTTTTTTCTATATTTCCTTGAGATCATGTCATTCCTCTTATCTAGAATATTATTTCGTGGGCTGAGAAAACAATAAATAACTATTTTTTCTTTTTTTCCAGCGAAAACACTTGTGGTTTTTATATCTTTTTGTGTGTGTGTTTCATGCCACATTGTATTTCTACTTCTAGATTTTATTTATGATGCAGGATGGGAAAATCCCAATCATGTACGCAGCAGGTAATGGGCACCGCGAGCTTGTTGAAATTCTGTTTCCTAAGACAAGACCAGTTCAATCTGTGCCAGACTGGAGTGTTGATGGGATTATTACAAGTGCGAAAGATCTGCTTTTCGTTGCTCATGTATGTAAGATTGTCAGACTTCTCTTATGCGTATTGCACTCTCAACCACACTTGCTATAGCTCACTCTTGTAACTGTAGCATTTATGATGTTAGAGTCCCTTTGATGCATGTCATTTTGTGTAACTGCGAATGCTGTCATGTTTAGGATGCAGCTGTGGTGGAAAAAAGGATAGCTGATGCTAAGTCACAAGGAAAGGAAGCTTTTGCAAAAGGAGAGTACCCTGCGGCAGTTTACTTCTACAGCCTGGTAAATACCTAAGCCTAACTAAACTATATTCTTCCGAAGATACTTAGAAGGAGAGTACCCTGCGGCATTTTTATTGATAGTTAAAAATGTGGAAACATTGGTATGCTTCCGAAGATACTTAAAAGTTAAATAAAAGATTTTTTGACCCACAACACCTGTTTTATTTTAGAATTTGTAGTAGCAACAGCATAATAGGAAATTAGCATGTTGTTTGAAAGTTTAGAAATTAAAATGTGAGATGTGCCAACAAAGATTTACTTCAGTAAAGCAGATGCTGAGTATTATCTAAGAAATGATTACAATTTTTTTACCACTTGTGTTTTATCTTGATCAGAGAATGAATCCTGTAGTTCAGAAAGCATATACTACAGTAACTTCGTGAGGTCAGTTTTGGACCTAATTTTAACCGATTTTGGTAAGTTAAGTGTTAAAACAACTATTACAGGTATCAAATTTCCCTAAAAATAAGGTAAGGGACTAAGAGACCAATGCTGTGCTCAGTTGGATGAACCACAACAAATCCAAAGAAACCGAGTTTTTAATGATTGTTAATGCAGGCAATGGAGAAAGATCCATCTGATGCCACCTTGTTTGCCAACCGGAGCCTATGCTGGTTGCGGCTGAGAGACGGAGAGCCAGCTCTATCAGATGCTCATTGGTGCATATCACTGCGTCCTCATTGGTCGAAGGCATGGTACCGTCAGGGTGCAGCTCTCAGCTTCCTGGAGGTATTAGCTGGCAGTTGGTAGCCACATCAAATTTAGTCTTGCAACGTAATCAAATCCATACACCTGTATGCACAGGACTACAAAGGAGCGGTGGTTGCGTTCATGAAAGCACTGAAACTTGACCCAGGGAGTGACGAGATCAAGAAAGCGTTAAGGTAAATCATTCTTGTTCCCTTGTAGTTCCACCTTCAGTTATTGGCCATGTTGATTCTATTATCTATCGTAATATGAGCAATTGAGTATGTAAAACTCGAAATCACTCTTCATACACCATTATAATCATCTTCAGTCTTTTGGTGACTTGAAACTTGCAGGGAGGCCATTGCTGGTATGGACGGTGCTTGAATTGATGATAATCCTCCGTATCACTCAATGCCAATGGGCACTTTGTAGAACTTGTAGACCCCAGTACTGTTGTAGAGACTAAACGTAGCAATATGCAGCTATTGTGGCTCTTTAGACTTTTGGTTCTTGACTTGAAACTTGCAGGGATTCTATGAAGGGCGCTGCTGCTAGCATGCAGCAAGGAACCGTATCACTCAATGCCAGTGTGGGGCTTTGTACAACATGTAGACCCCACGTTCTTGTAGAGACTAAACGTAGCAATATGCAGCTATTGGGGCTCTTTTGTGATGACCTGCTAGGCGTTTCATGGCTAGTATGCTTATCCTGCAGGAAGCAGATCACTGCACTGGATTGAACTAGTACTATAGATATGTATACTGCTTGCTCGCTCCTTGTCTTTCCTGGAAGAACAAAGCAGATCACTGCAGAAAGTTTTCCTTACCGTTGAAGATGAGTGAGTGAAGCCCAAATGAGAAACTGCAAGCCCTCAACTTGGTACGCCCTTTGTTTACATGGCGTGCTGTTCCGGAGCACTGTGTAGCCCGCCGGCTGTGGACGCCGTGGCCGTCAGCCTCTCCAACATCGCCACGTCGGCATTGGAAGGTCTTGAACCCTTCATGGTCAGGAACGTGCTCCATTCTGCGCTTCCAGAGGTGAGCCTAGATCTCTGCGTGCATGTTCTTCTAGCGTGCTCTCGGTAATTAATCGTGAGGTCCCGGTTGTGGTCTCGTGGGTGCCAATCAGATTGGATTCCTCGTATCAGCTAATGTAAACTTTGTCATTCTTTGTGCTGGATAACTATTTCGTGGAGTCGACAAGCTTTTCTGGATTGGAATGAGAAATGGATGTTGCTGTGCAGGTGTGATAAGAGTGTTGTCTCTGGATGATTTGGATCTATATTTTTAGTTGACCGTTTGTGTCAATGTGTATCCGTGCGATAACACAAATACTTTCGTTTGTTTGAACATTATTATTGCATTTTTAGATAACAATGCTCCCGGGTCATGAAAATTTAAGGTATACTCCATTGAAGTTAATATGCACATACACCACGTGTCTAAAAAAGTGGTCCCTGTAAAAAAAATGATCCTAGAGTTTCAATTTTGGTAATGCTACTACTAATACGTCTGATGGTTTAGACTATCCGCACTCATGAAACTCTATTTCCAACCTCTATAAGAAATATCCTGTCCTAGTCAGTCAGATTCTTTATTCCATACCACTTTTTCCCGCATTCATACAACCTCTATATTCAATCTCTATCCGGCCCACATATTATTTTTTTTCTTTTTCCCCTTTACCTCTTCCCTTTCTTTTTCCTTTCTCTTCCTAATCCATTCGACCGTGGGGCTCCTCCTCCTTCCTCGTCGCAGGCGGGACGAGCTCCTTGCGTGGGGCAGCCCTCCTCCTCCCTCGTCGCCGGCGGGATGAGCTCCTTGCGTGGGGCAGCCCTCCTCCTCCCTCGTCGCCGGCGGGATGAGCTCCTCTTCGCGTGGGGCGGCCCTCCTCCAACACGCGGCAGCACCGGCGCGGGAAGGACTCGTCCACGCGGAGCAGCAGCTCGGGGCCGGCAGCGGAGGAGAGCGGCGAGTGCCGTGACGCCGTGCTGAAGGGGTCGGCCACGGTGGGGATAAGATGTGTCGCCGGCTCCGGGGAAGGAGAAGCGCTGACAACTCCTGGGAAGAAGATGTGTTGCGAGGACGAGGCGGGCTCTCCATCGACGAGGCGCGACGAGGCAGGCGCTCCATCGGACGACACGAGGACGCCGCGTGGCCGGCTGGGGAGGAGCCAGCGCGTGGCGCACCAGCGGCTCCGGCGGCTCTTGCTCCAGCGAGCGGAAGATGGCCGGGCGGCGCCAGGAGTCGGACCGAGCGGCGCTAGGAGTCGGGCCGAGCTCGGTCCGCCGCCTGTTCTTCACCTCCACCGGCTCGGCTTTGCTTCCCTTCCGGACGGCGCGGTGGAGCTCGAGGACGGCGCGGCGGACTAGGCGCGAGGACGAGAACGAGCGGCGGCTGTCGGCGGACATGGGCGCAAGGACGAGCGCGCGCGGCGGCCTTCTCCCCTGCTCTCCTCACCTCGGCCTTCTCTCTCCTCGCCCAGGCCCCGCCCTGTCCTTTGCCGTCTCCGTCGTACAGCCCGCAAAAATGTCGTCTCCCGGCCGGTCCGCAACGATTGCGGAGGGGATGCAGTTCCCCGCTGCAGTTGTTGCGTAACTGTAAAGGGATTTACAGTTCTCTTTACAGTTCCCAGTGCAGACGGCCTTAGGACACGTGATACTTAACGATTCGACCGCCCACGATAGAAGGCACTGCCCACCAAACCAGCCCGCCTGAGACGCTGCCCACCAAACCAATCTCCATTCTCTAGTTTCTTAGCCAATCGCTCGCACGCCGCTGTTGTCGCTCGCTCCCTCACTCCTTCCTCCGCGACCTCCATCGCGTGTGGGTGACCTCCATCGCGTGGTTCTCTAGGCCGCCCTGGCGGGATGAACGTCATGCCTGTGCAGGTTGTCGCCACCGTTGTCGCTCCCTCTCTCCCCTTCCCTTCAACGACCCTCCATGAAGATGGGGACGACAACTTCGACGAGGTAGGTGGCGGGTGTATCTGCATCTGAGCCATCCTTCCCTCCTCCTTCTCTGAGCCTCCTCCTCTTCCTCCTTTTCCTCCCTCTGGATCGAAGGGATGGGGCGGTGGCTAGGGGTTCCAGCAACCTCTTGGGTGGTCAGATGTCTCGTGTTTGCAATGTTTTTTTATGTTGCAAGAGATGATTATAGGATTTTTTTTTTAGTTGTTGCAGAAGATGTTTTTGCAGTGTTGCGGTAGTATTGCTTGAGATGTTGTAGTATGTTTTCACTTGTTCCAATCTCATGTTGCAATAGTACCACTTGAGATGTTACAGTATCTTGATTCAATCCCCCATTGCAGTTGTTTATTCTTTTTTTTCTGTTGTTGCAATGACATGTTCGTCCTATTTCATCTGTTTTAGCCTAATGTTGCTGTAGTTGTCGCACATGTTTTTATTCCATATTTCTATGGGTCTTGCAGTCAGGGGTGAGGGGCGATGCTCGTCACGTACAGGGGGCGAGGGAGGCAAACTAGGGCAGCGTGTGTGGGTGACGGGCTGTCAGGGGGAGCTGGGGTGGGCGTGGCGCGAGCGGCAACCTCGGGAAGGAACAGAAGGGAGGCAATTTTTTTCGATAGAGCAGCGTGCGGGGACCGGGCGTCCAATGAATTTCATCTCCATGACTCCATCGAACGTCCCAATGCTAGCAACACCCTTTAAGAGCAAGGATAATGGTTCCGTCGGCAGCGGGCTGCAAGCCGGTTGCAAACGTCTGCCAACTCATCTTGTATACTGAGCGGGCTGCAAGCAGGCTACTGAGTCGGCTGTAAGCAATAAATGTTTGCAACAAAAGAACGTATCTGATTGGGAGAGGGAGGAAGAAAATCATCTTTTTCTTGGAGCATGAGCTTGCAGCCGGCGTTTATCTAGCAGCCCGCTTTCTTCTCTCTCTCCACTTCTCTCACCTCCACATAGGATTTTAATGACATGGATGGCCTTACAGCCTGCTGAGTAGGACTTATTATACTTGCTCTAAATTTTGTCCCAAAATAAGAACATATGGTACACAAGAGCAATAATTGTAGCACCTTCCACTCTTGTTTCGTGTTACGTAGAAAAAAGGTTGCCAGACGTGAAGTTAAAAAGAGCTACAAACGTGTGTGATACTCTGCCCCTCTATCTCCTATAATACTGGAGAGATTAGGCTAGCACTGTAACTTTTCAAGGGCATTATTGTAATTTTCATATATCATTTGTATGTGTGCTGGGTGGGTCCCATAATTGTTTTTTTTTTGAACAAGTGCTTCACGACAAAGGGATATCCTATATTGATATGTATTCGATAACTACGTGAAAAAATAAGTACTATCTGTGTTAAAAATGCACAACAAAGGGATACATACACCAGCGGCAGACGTGGTCAGCCCTTATCTAAAACTAAGGGATACATACGTACATTGATATTTGATATTTATTAAATAACTAGGTTAATATTCATTTGTTGTAACTGAAAAATAATGTCATGAACTCATGATAACGTACTCTCTCCATCCTGTAATATAGTGCATTTTAATTTATCATAAGTCAACTTAGTTTAAGTTTGACTATTATAGCAAAGAATATTATCGTCCAATATATCAAATAGGCAAATTATAAAAAAATATCTCGTAATAAACCTTATGCTCATTGGAAATCATAAGTATTATTGCTCTATTCATAAATTTGGTTAAACTTAGAACAATTGGCTTAGGATAAAGCAAAATACCTTATATTTCACGACAGAGGGAGGTATGAACAAGTATGGACGTGGATCGTACTCTTACTTAAAAAATGATAGTTCGAGCTTTGGAAAACCTGTTGAGTAGTGACTAGTGAGTGCTTTCTCCTTTACCATAATAGTTAGATGTTAGGTGTGGACATTTCTTAGTTTTATATAGGAGTATTTAGCAATACACACGTTCGTTTGAATCTATGCTTGTTGCAATAGGTCGCGTTCAGTAAAATTTCTTTAGAAATATTTGTTTCTCAAATGCAAGTACGTCCTTTTTTTTAAAAAAAAAAGATCTTTGCATGCAACGTTTCAATTCATTAAATTCTATTTAGAAATAATATTGTCTTGAAGTATGAATTTATCAATTGAACTATATATGAATATGAATGATGACAGACTTCTCATTGTATATTGCATAATTTGTAAAAGTTATCAGTTGTTGTTCATTATATATTGCATGAGAAAGTAGAGACCTTTAGCGGCCCCGGAGATGCTCTTAGGAAACCTCTTAACACTTTCACCATTGGACTCATATTTAAATTTGGAGCTTCAAATTTATACGTGCCCTAGTAGTTACTAAAAGCTCCTACTAAACTTTAGTACTAGTAGCTTTTAGAAAGTCTAAAGCTACTATAGAGTAAATGGGACAAAATTTATGGTACTTGTACTTGTACACTATTTTTCTTTTATGTTGGCAAATCTAGTACTTAAAATATGGTAGTCGTACAACATTCTTTTTTGTATTTTGACATATTTATGTGTTATAAAAATATTAAATAAATATCGCTTATTTTCCTGTCAAAGGAATTAGTAATCAAACAAAAACCTTGAGGTTGGTCCCTTTTAAATTATTTCGTGTACAAAATGTATTCAAACTCAAGTTGGTCCGCACACGGCACTGCGTCACGTGTCTGCCACTCTGCCTGTCACAGCCCCGTCCCGTCCCATCCGGCCGTTCCGTCAGCAGCGCCTGCCGTTTCCCCGCTCGTCTTCTTCCCCGCGAAGCCGGGCCACTTCAGTTCGCTGCCACTCCAAAACCCAAAAACCCCAGCCCCAGCCCGCCCACGCTCCCAGGAACCAGATCCGCCCGCCGCCGCCGGCCGTAGCGATGGCATCGGCATCCAGACCCTCGGCGCTCGACCTCGCCGCGCTCCAGGCCGCCATCGACGGCGACCTCTGCCTCCTCAAGGGTAACCACGCCCCTCAGTGCTCACCCCACGCCTCATGTCAACTTTCGGATTTGGATTTACCACCGCCGCGTCTCCCATTTTGGTTTGGTCTCGACAGCCGCGCTACCGAGACGGGTCGTCGATTTCCTTCGATTTGTTCACTAGTAGTTTGTGCAAATTGGTCGGGTCACAATGAGATTTATTCACTAGTAGTTTGTGCAAATTGGGGTCGGTTTGCTAGGATTGAGGTTCTGTTTGAATCGATTCAGGTCGCGACCTGTTGCAGAGTAATAAATATGGTAATTTGTTTGGTTGCTGGTTTTACTGGCGTGGAGCCGGATAAGAGAGAAGCCGATGGGGAGACGCAGAGGGGATGTCACGGACAGTAACTGGATAACACTGAGGGAGGAGCGGGAATGCAATTGTGAAGAGCTGTATCTGCCACCTCAACCAAACGAGAAGCAATACTAATTGATAGCAGCGTGATGAATGATGGATAATGAGCCATAAAGTTCTAACCGAACAGCACCCAGTTTTAGGATTGCCTGCGCTGGTTTTAGTTTTGATTCATGACGCTGGTTTTTTTATGTTGTTTGTTGTCCACAGTTTCCATTTGTTTTCATACCATTTGTCTTCATTGCTATTTATGTGATTTCTCTTGGTTAGAGATGGCGAACAAGGTGAACCTGCACGAAGCCAAGGAGTGGGCGGGGCGCGCTCCACTTCGCCGCCGGGAAGGGACATCTGGAGCTCTGCAGATTCCTGGTGGAGGAATTGGGGCTCGATGTCAATTCTATGTACGCAACCGCAAAAGGTGCGTGTGATGCGACTACCTGAGATTCCCTCGATGTGCTATCAGTAAGATCCAAATCCTTGTAGGCGGGTCGCCGGTCCACTGTGCTGCTGCTCACGGGCACGAGAGCGTCCTGAGGTACCTCCTCGGACGCGGCGGTGACCCAGGGTTGCTTGACTCGGAGGGCACCTCGCTTCTGTATTTCGCAGTCGTGGGAGGTGCGTTCCTCAACCAACTTTAGGAAAGGGCGTTGAGGATTCCATGTTGTGTTTAATTTGCAGTATTCGTTATCTCATCGTGTCTCCAGGGAATTGCGAGGTTGTAAGATTGGTGCTGTCCATGGTTGATGATGTGAATCCGCCTAATTATCGCCGTGGGACACCGCTGCACGCGGCCGCTGCCAAGGAGCAGGTTCAGGTTGTCAAGATCCTTATGGAGCATGGTGCCGATGTAAGCTTCTACTTTCATTGTTTCCACATCATACCAGGATTTATAAATTCGACTAGCATCCACGGGCCATGGCACATTTTATTTCATTTGAATGAGAAATTGTCTAGTCCTGAAAACCATGATATGTTTTATCCTGCAGCCCAACAAGCTTGGTGGTAATGTCTTCTCGCCACTCATGATAGCATGCTTTGGGCGTAAATTGAAATCCATGAAGCTGCTGGTTGAGGTCCACTCATTTCTTGACTTATCTTGATGTGGCCAATGGCCTGATTCAATAGCCTTGATATTTCCATTGAATATGTTGTCATGAACTCATGAATACAAAGTGACCATTCTATCTTCAGCTATATATAAACTCTGTATTACCAAATCTATAGGCTGGTGCTGATGTGAACTTTGTTCTTCCCTCTGGACGATCCATTTTGTCGGAGGCAATTAAAGAGATGGAAGATGGCTTGATTGACATTGTCAAGTTCTTGCTAGAGGCTGGAGCTGATCCTAACCTTGTTGATAAGGTAATTATGACTCTGGTTTTGGCTTTGCTTTTTATTTGTTGCTCTAATGATAAGTTACCTCTCGTGCATTCATGAACATTCTTATAATTCATTTTCATCAAGTTCATGTCGAATCATGGTATCGATTGTCTAGAGTGGAACAATAAAATTCCAATGTTGAAGTGTTAGTCTAGTTGCACTTGTTATGATTTCAAACACTTTATTATCTCTAATTAGAATTTTTCAGGGAGTAATTTTTCTATATTTCCTTCAGATCATGGCATTCCTGTTATCTAGAACTATTATTTCCCTCACCGATAAATCAATAAATAACTCTTTCTTTTTTTCAGCAAAAAGACTTGTGTTTTTTGTATCTTTTTTTGTGTTTCATGCCACATTGTATTACTACTTCCATATTTTCTTTATGATGCAGGATGGGAAAATCCCAATCATGTATGCAGCAGTTAATGGGCAACGTGAGCTTGTTGAAATTCTGTTTCCTAAGACAAGACCAGTTCCATCTGTGCCAGACTGGAGCGTTGATGGGATTATTACAACTGCGAAAGATCTGCTTTTCGATGCTCATGTATGTGAGATTGTAAGAAGTTTCTTATGGGCACCGCTCTCTCAGCCATGCTTTGCTTGCTGTAACTCACTTTTGTTAACTGTACCATTTATGATGTTTGGACCCCTTGAATGCATGTCATTTTGTGTTACTGCAAATCTGTCGTGTTTAGGATGTGGTGGAAGAAAGGATAGCTGATGCTAAGTCACAAGGAAAGGAAGCTTTCGCTAAAGGAGAGTACATTACAGCAACTTACTTCTATGAAAAAGTAAAGTCTTGGGCCCTTCTAAACTTTATTCTCATTTGGAATCATGCATGTAGAATGTAGCATAGCTGTTAATAGGTTGTTTTCCTGAATGATGGTGGCCGATAGTTTATGTCGGTTTATCCATAGTACTTCTACACTGCATTGTGCATAGTTTACCAAGAGCTCACCTAAGTTACCACTGTTTCTAAACATGATTTTGTGCTTATTTTCTATTACCTTAGAATAGTGTAAAACTAACTAAAAAGGTCCACTTACCTGTACTATTGAGTTTGTCCTACATGTACTCAAAACCAGTTATTGTAGCCCGCAATTTGAATACAATTTCAGATAAGTTTGAAGCCCACCCTGGGAGCACTACCAGTATGAAATAAAACTGGTTAAAGTTTAAAATCAGCTTGCAAGATGACGAATTGATTTTATATGTGATAAAACAGCAAAAATATTTTAAAATGTGAAAAAACAGTATGATTGAAGATATTTAGAAGGTAAATAAAATATTTTTCCCACAACACCTTTGTTTGATCTTGGAATTTGTAGTAGGAACAATATACTAGGAAATTAGCATGTTTTTTTGAAAGTTTCGAAATTGAAATGCGAGATGTGCCAACTGTTAGACTTAATCTTGTTGTTTATCTTTTGGGTAAGTTGTTCAGTGATGTGATCGTGTCGTGAGTGCATAAGTTAGTTTGATTAGAGTGCATGCCGGCAGTCCGTAGGTGCTCATTGGCTTGACGATGTGCGCCAAGTCAAGTGAAGTGTGGATGCATGGCATGAAGAGTGGATCAACTAGCTAATGGCATGCAGGTGTTTGTGTTGTGGCCATCGTCAGTTAGTGGAGCTTAACATGCAGGAATAGTGTCTTGCATTTAGGGTTAAGACTTGACCAGGTCGTGCAGCCAAACAGGATGGAATGGTGAGTGTTGGCCACTATGGTGCGTGGCTAGTTAGAAATGTGTAGATGCATCTAGGGAGTGCATGCATCTATGACATGAGTTGTTCAAGTCAAAAGGAAATTGACTTGTTCTTTGTGCTAATGCTTAGCTAGCATTAGGTAGTAAAGTTGGATTGTGTTAGCCCTAAGGAGATCAAAGTCAAATCGGATTTGATTTTGTAGTTGTCAATGAGTTGTGCTCTTTTATGACGGTTTGTAAGTCCTATAAAAGGACATGTACCCCTCATGTGGTGAGCATGAGATGTGATAGAGATGTAACCTTTGTGAGTGAATAAAGTTCATACTATTAGATCCATTGGTTCCTCTCCTTTCATTGAGTGAGTAAGGGAGAGTTGTGTGCGTAAGTAAGTGCCTGGGCCAACAAGTGGTATCGGAGCCAGGTTCATCATCGCTAGGATCCACCGCCGGCGATGGGAGAAACTCCACCGGGTACCTAGAGCGGTGACGCGAAGGTTGTTGCTCATGGTGACGACGACAACAAGCTGGTGGTGCAGCAAGTGAAGGAGGCGGGGGTGACACTATGTTACCCCATGCTATCGGAGAACAACTACGGCGTGTGGGCAGTGAAGATGAAGATCTTCATGCGTGCACAAGGTGTGTGGTCGGCCGTGGAGAGCGAAGGTCCGATTGATGAGAAGATGGACCAAATGGCTCTTGCCGCCATTGTGCAAGCTGTGCCAGAGGCTGTGGTGATGGCTATTTCTGATGAGTGTCCTGGAGTGAAGAAAGTGGTGGAGGGCGTGACGCAACTTGCTATCGAGGATTCGGATGATGAGCCGATGTTGCCGTGAAGATCATGTGGAGGTGCGAAATAAAGTCAACAAGATTAGGGGGTGATTGTTAGACTTAATCTTGTTGTTTATCTTTAGGGTAAGTTGTTCAGTGATGTGATCGTGTCGTGAGTGCATAAGTTAGTTTGATTAGAGTGCATGCCGGCAGTCCGTAGGTGCTCATTGGCTTGACGATGTGCGCCAAGTCAAGTGGAGTGTGGATGCATGGCATGAAGAGTGGATCAACTAGCTAATGGCATGCAGGTGTTTGTGTTGTGGCCATCGTCAGTTAGTGGAGCTTAACATGCAGGAATAGTGTCTTGCATTTAGGGTTAAGACTTGACCAGTCGTGCGGCCAAACGGGATGGAATGGTGAGTGTTGGCCACTATGGTGCGTGGCTAGTTAGAAATGTGTAGATGCATCTAGGGAGTGCATGCATCTATGACATGAGTTGTTCAAGTCAAAAGGAAATTGACTTGTTCTTTGTGCTAATGCTTAGCTAGCATTAGGTAGTAAAGTTGGATTGTGTTAGCCCTAAGGAGATCAAAGTCAAATCGGATTTGATTTTGTAGTTGTCAATGAGTTGTGCTCTTTTATGACGGTTTGTAAGTCCTATAAAAGGACATGTACCCCTCATGTGGTGAGCATGAGATGTGATAGAGATGTAACCTTTGTGAGTGAATAAAGTTCATACTATTAGATCCATTGGTTCCTCTCCTTTCATTGAGTGAGTAAGGGAGAGTTGTGTGCGTAAGTAAGTGCCTGGGCCAACACCAACAAGATTTACTTTCACTAAAGTATATGCTCACTATTTGTGAAAGATCAGTTTATGCTCAGTTTTATCTAATGAATTGTTGGAGCTACTGGCCGGCGACGACGGCAGTGGACCGTAAGAGCGCTAAAACGCCAGTGAGCAAGAGAGATACTCAATCTCTGGCTCATCGTATTATTTCCCAAGTAAGGAATATACATATAGCTCAACCACTAATACTGAAAGGCTATTCATGCGGGTGATCCATGGTGCCTGTGCATGGCGAGCAATGGTGATTGTGCTTGCAGGTGGCATGTGCACTGGCTGGCATGTAGCGGTGCACCTAGCCACCAGTGTGCACTTCCTCCGTTCGTAAACTTGTTCTATCATAACATTTGTTCCCCCTCGGGAAACAGCTCGTCCTCGAGCTGAAAGGTGGGATGAGCCATCCACAATGCGTCGAGTGGCTCCCAGGTGGCCTTCGTGACTGGCAGGTCCTTCCATTGCACTAACAAATGCCATATGCCGCGACGGAGGCTAGTGCGAAGCACGCGTTTAGGTTGGGGAAGGAGACAACCATTGCATAGTGGTGGCAGTGGTGGTGTAGACATCGGTGTTGGGCCTTGGAACAGCTCGAGGACCTCGATGTGGAACACGTCGTGGATGTTGGTGCCCTCTGGAAGTTGTAGAGGATAGGCCACGGTTCCCACGCGTTCTAGGACCTGGAATGGCCCCGCATAGCGAGGTCCTAGGTTTTCGGTGTTCAAGGATTAGGTGGTGAAGCATCCAGAGCTACACCTAGCCTCCCGGACTGAGGCCACGAGAATGAGTGTCATAGTAGCGGCTGGTGTACTCTTGAGCTTGAAGGAGCCGGGTGCGCACCTCGGCGAGGAACGCGTCGCGGTAGGCCCTCATGTTGTCGACGGTGTCTGTGAGCGCAGTACCAAGCTGGTATGGCAACAGAGACGGCGGTGCCCGACCGTAGACCACCTGGAACGGGGGTTGTGCATTGCGCCGAATGGTAAGCAATGTTGTAGCAGCACTTAGCCCACGGCAACCAATTGAGCCAGGTGCGCGGGCGGTCCCCGGTGATGCAGCGGTGGTACATGGCGAGCAATTGGACGCTAGCGAGCTTGAAGATAACCTACGAGACATGGCTGGAGAAGAGTGATTGCGATTGGTGACGATGGAGTTGGGAAGCCATGGAGTTCAACAATGTCGTTGAAGAAGGTGCGCGCAACGGAGGAGGCCGTGTAGGGGTGTCCGAGCAGGATGAAGTGGGCGTATTTTGAGAAACGGTCGACCACAGTCAGTATAACACTTGCCATGTACCTTGGGTAGTGCCTCGACGAAGTCCATGGAGATATCTGCCCAAACGCGTGACGGCACTGGAAGCAGCTGAAGTAGTCTTGTCGAATGCAAGGCCTCCGTTTTGTTGCATTGGCACGTCGCATAGGCACAGACGTAGTCGCGGACGTTGCGGCGGCCGTGCTCGAGGAAGAAGTCGGCATGGAGTCGTTGGAGCATTAGTCTTGTCGAATGCAAGGCCTCCGTTTTGTTGCATTGGCACGTCGCATAGGCACAGACGTAGTCGCGGACGTTGTGGCGGCCGTGCTCGAGGAAGAAGTCGGCATGGAGTCGTTGGAGCATTTTCTGTATCCCCTCATGACCGACTGTATGTGCCAGTCGAAGGATGCCGGGGTGCAGTTCTGAGGTCGGCAACACGAAGATGCAGCCATCACGGAGGATGAGGTCGTCGGACGCGCTCCGCGTGTGTCGTGTTCACCAGCGCCGATGGCGTCACAGAGGGTCACGAGGTCTAGGGAGGATGTGATCTCGACGGTGCGCACATTGAGGGAACTTGTCCTTGACGGTGCGCGCATTGAGGGTGTGATAATCTACACAAAACCGCCATGACGCGTCCGGCTTATTTACGAGCAGCACGGGGCTGAAAACAGTGAAGTGATGGGGCGAATAATGCCTTGCTCTAGCATCGCGGTGCACTGGGCCTCGAGTTCATCTTTTGTGTAGTTGGGGGTATTAGGGTAGCGGTAGGGGCGTATGGCGACCGACTCGACATTGAGCTTGGGGTGGATGTGGTGGTCGCACGGGCAGGTTGGTTGGAGTCCGGCGGGCGTAGCTAAGACGTCCTCGAAGGACTGGAGGAGTCGGTCGAGTAGCGTTGGTTCAGCGCCATGCATCACATGCAGACGGCCGGTGGGCACAATGTTGCTACACTTCGAGTCGATGCCTTTCCACAATATGCGCCGGCTATGGAATGTGAACGCCATGCACAAGTTGTCGAAGTCCCAAGGATTGGTCCTAGGTGTGCAAGGACGACACCCCGAGGACCATGTCGTAGCAGTCCAATGGGATGGCATAGCAGTCGATGTAGAAATCTTTGTGGCCAACACAATTCTATGTGACAAGGATGCCCACGCCGCGAGCCAAGCCACGGCACGCGACGCGGTCGCTGTTGGCCACTATCACGTGGGTGCCGTTGCTGATGTGGAATTAGAGGCCAGCCTTGCGTGCTGCTTTTCTACTGATGCGAGGAGGGCAGTGAACTTGTGGTCCTCGACCGAGTGCATCGTGTCCTCAGTCTGGATGTTCGTGAATGTGTGAAGAGATCAGGGGGGCTCCTCGTCGACTAGCGGGGTCGGCTCGGGCGGCGTCAACAAGTCGTTGTCCATGAAGTCTTTGGCCTCCAAGTAGAAGTGGCGCAGGCGGCCGCACGTACTGCTCGTTGCAGTTATAGCAGAGGCCTTGCCTTTGTCGTTCTGCCATCTCGTCGGGGGAGAGGCGAAAAAATGGGTGTTGGTAGAGAGGTGGCCGTCGTCGCCTGTATTGTTAGTGGTGTTGTGGACGGGGCTGCAGTCACCAAGGAGTAGTGTTGGTGACCCTAGGAATGTGGCGAACGAGTCCCGTTGAGAAGAGAAGCATTTCGATGCTCATACGCACGCCAGCATCATTGCGCATTTGGAGGTCTTGGGGATCCTGGAGCTCCGCATCGGTGCGGATGAGATCAGGAAGGCCGCCGGTATAGAGGCGAGCTTGTTGCAATGGTGCCAAGTGGCCCGTGTGCGCCAAGCGGGCCAAGAACGTTTGTGTGTACTACCGATCCGCTAAATGGCAGTCGCGCCAGATCGGAGAGGTGTTTGGTGCAGAGCCCGGTCCCGAAGCATTGCTGGCAGAGCATCGTGAACTGGGGCTAGATGATGGGTGACGTTGCTCGCGTCGCGCTCCAACATGTAGTACCAGGCCTAGGCGGCGTCAATCATATGGAGCGAAGCGAGCCATACCTTGTCATGCTCTGGTGTGTGCTGCGCCCTGAAGAAATGGGCGCATTTGTTGAGCCACCTCAATGGGTCGCTCTTGCCCCGGAACGTGGGGAAGAAAACCTTGCGAAACCGGGGGGCGCCCACCATGTCAGCTTGGTCTTCAAAGTAGGCGGGAAGCATGGGTGCCGGCGCGCTCCGGGGGAAGACAGGTGGCGTTGGCTGGATTGCTGAATACAGGTAGGCGGTAGGCGCGATGACGTGTGTGGGAAGGGTATCTGGATAATGGGCAATCCTTGGTTGGCTACCGTGGTGTGGACGATGGCCGAGGCCGATGGAGTGGGGGCAAGTCGCCGTAGCCTAGGGGGCTAGACGGCAGAGGCATGCCTTCGTAGCATGGGACACCATACAACAGAAATGTTGTGGTGTTGGTGGTGGATGTTAGCCAAATTGTTGCACTAGTTATCATGTAATCTTTTGTTTTACAATTCAGGTTAGATATGCATTAGCAAGGTTAGGGGGTGGACGTGATCTTAGGTGTGCAAGATCACGGTCAGGCCCAGAGTCCTGAGTCTACCCGCGTCATGCCGTCCACACCGCACACGACGCGCACCGCTGAGCAACGGAGCGGCGTACGGTGCACGGATGACGCTGGGTGGGTCGTATGAAGTCTGTATCCAGGCAGTACAAAAATATATGAATACAGAGATCAAGCTGGCTGCGTTGCGGGCAGCGACAATACTTTGCCTTCTCGCGAGTTTATTCGATCTACTCTAATTCTAGCTCTCGCCATGATCACCGTGTCGTCGCCGGCGTGCACGTTCTGGGCTGGGAACGCTACCGGTTCCAACAGTGGACACGGTTTGGGTTCCCAAAGGCGACGAGGTTGTGACGTTGTCCTACTAGCCGGCGACGAGGGCAGTGGACACTAAGAGCGCTAAAACGCCAGGGAGCAAGAGAAATTCTCAATCTCTGGCTCATTGTATTATTTCTCAAAATCCCAAGTAATGAATACATATAGCTCAAACGACTAACACTCAACCACTAACAACACAAGATAAATATAGGCTATTCCTGCGGGTGATCCATGGTGCCTGTGCACGGCGAGCAGTGGTGACCGTGCTTGCTGCTTGGTCTCAGTTGTGCTGGCATGCGCACTGGATGGCATGCAGCAGTGCGCCTTAGCCACAAGTGCACTTCCTCCGTTCGTAGACTTGACCCACTATAACAGAAATTATTACAGTTTTTCAGTAGTTCAGAAAATATTTTTAGTTCATACGGGGGATAGGTAGGATAACCATTGCTAAGAGGAAGGCCGGGCAAAGTCGGCGTGGAGGGAGACTAAATATTTGGGGGTAACTGGATTGTTTGTTCATTGTGTGATTCAACATAAACTGCTTACAGGGTATAAGTAGAGGGCACCCAGCCTCTAGCTCCTCGTTTCTGTCCCCAACATTAACTCCTAAACTCCATTGATTACAGCCGCCTGTGCCTCCTTGGGCTGCTCCACGCCCTTGGGAGCTCCCCTGGCTGCATCTCATGCTCTGGTGTGCAGTTATACTGCCACCCCCACATGACAAACTTTGTGAGGTCAGTTTTGGACCTCATTTTAACTTTATTTTGGTATATAAGTGTTAAAAAAATAGCTATTACATGTAAATTTCCCTTAAAAAAGGAAAGGGGGCAATGCTGTGCTCCACAGAAGCAGTTGGATTAACCACAACAAATCTAAAGAAACTGACGAGTTGTTTGGTTGCCCAAATGGTAAGGAAAACGCAAACGGGAGATTGCAGGAGATAACGACGAAACGTTATTTGATTACATCGGGTCTGGAGCTGTATCAATTTTATGTTGAATGCTATTGATTACTGGCGGGAATTGATTACAGAAATGTAGGAACAAACATTGGATAACGTGACCTATTTGATGTGATCAAGCCCTTTTACATCTACTTGAACCAAATGCTATCTGAGTTCTTTCTGATTGGTGATGCAGGCAATTGAGAAAGACTCAACTGATGCCACCTTGTATGCCAACCGGAGCCTATGCTGGTTGCTGCTGAGAGATGGGAACCATGCTCTGTTAGATGCTCAACTGTGCACAGTATTGCGTCCTGACTGGTCGAAAGCATGGTACCGTCAGGGTGCAGCTCTAAGCTTCCTGAAGGTATCGGTTCGCAGTTGGAAGCCACATCAAATTTATTCTTGCAACCTAATCTAATCCCTGCACTGAAACAGGACTACAAAGGAGCGGTGGTTGCATTCGAGCAAGCACTGAAACTTCACCCTGCGAGTGAGGAGATCAAGAAAGCGTTAAGGTAAATCTTTCTCAGTTCCACCTTCAGCTATTCCCAAGTTTATTCCATTGTCTATCAGAATATGAGCATCTAAAATTCAGAATCACGCTCTTCATACACCGTTATAATCTGTGAAAGGTATCTTTAGACTTTTCAATTGGCTTGAAACTTGCAGGGAGGCCATTGCTTGTATGGAGGGTGCTGCTGCTAGCATGGAGCAAGGGAACCCTTTAACTGATGATAATCCTCCGTATCACACAATGCCAATGGGGGCTTTGTAGAACATGTAGTCATGTAGACCCCATGTACTCCTGTAGAGTCTAAACGTAGCAATATGCAGCTATTGTTGTCTCTTTTGTGATGAACTGTAAGGTGTTTTATGGCTGGTCTGCATGCTTATGCCGCAGGAAGCAGAGCAGTGCACTGGATTGAACTAGTACTAATGTACTATAGATATGTATGTATGTACTATTATACTGCTTGCTTGTTCCTTGTCTTTCCTTGTAGAACAAACGGGATAACGGGGTCGTGTATGGGCCCTTGGGAATTCGGACGGAACAAGGAGAACACCTCACTCCATTAGTGAGGGGTGACTTCCATACATATAGTTGCAAAGAGCTCAGTACAGTTACAGTAAGAACCCTAATATAAACACATCTAACACCCCCATAGTCATAGCAGGAAGTTCACTGTCGTGGCAGTGGATGGCCTACTGGAGAAGGTTGGCGGCGTACTAACACAGCGATAAGAACAACCTACAGTATTGCAAATATGCCGAGGAAGTGGTCGCCAGGGTCCATCATGGCGAACTCGGAGTAGAGGCATGTCATGATGAGCTGCAGCAACTCACGAGAAAAGGCCATGAGAATGATATCATTAATTGACATAGAGGAGCAGGTATGTGATGTGATCTCTGCCTTTGTAGATAAAAACAAAGATGTGTCAGACTTGGACGCGGTGAACCTCATGCCGAAGAAGTACGTGGCGAAGCATTGGTTCTTGGCCTTAGGCGTCTACTTGAGCACGTACAAGGACTTCTTTGGGAGACAAACATAGTCAGGTTTTGGTAGGATCGCTGGACGACTGCAGTAGACAGTCTCCTCGAGGTGGTCATGGGGAAGGCGTTCTTCATGTCTTGCTGATGGATGGGCCAAACACACAAGGCGGTGATGCTAAGGACAGTGCAGATCGTTGTCGGTTTCACAACCAAGGTGAAAGTTTCGTCATAGTTGACGCCGGCTTGCTACGTAGGCAGGAAGGAATACGAACACCTCACTCCATTAGGGAGGGGTGACTTTCAAATATATAGTCGCAAGAAGCTCAGTACAATTACAATTAGACCCCTAATATAAACACACCTAACATTTTTCTTTGTTGTCGAAGATGAGTGAGTGAACTCAAGACTGAACTCTAGCTAGATGACTGCAAGCACTCAATTTGGTACAGTCTAAGTCAGGGCCTTCTCATCATTTGGTCGGAGACACAATCTCTATACTTAACACTCCTTCATTTACATGGTCTGCTGTTCCCGGGGTATTGAGTTCCCCTACGACGGTGGACGCTGTGGCCATCAACCCCTCTAACATCGGTACATGTACCATTGGAGAAGTCTTGAAGCCCACATGTCCTAGAGCATGTTGCTGACCCCCTTCCCTAGCACGCATCGCTGAGGATAGAAACGCCCACGCACCTGCCACGTCTTACCTCCCCTCTCACTTGGTTCCCTTCGCTCCGTCCACCTTGACCATAACCTAGGTTATCGGGGACCCTTGTTGTCCCCCAACCAACTCTGTGGGATGAACTTGTCCTCCCCTAACTTCGTCGACGCTCGCCCCTAACGCTTACATAGTGCGATGACGTCACCGTCGTCTCGCTCACTGTCGGCCATCCTATCACCACCACTATGTCGCAGCTGACATCCCCGGTTGGTTGACCAACAATCTATGTCTAGTAGGAGATCTTGAACTCTAACCGCCAAGTGAGCCCTAAATGCCACCTTTGTCGCCGCTGGTTTCGCCAAACGCCCGCGTGTTGCCCTGTCCCCTCCCTCTTCTTCCCTAGTGTCGGCGCCTCGACGACGTGCACCATTTATATATGGGCACATGGGTAGTGAAGATTATATAGCATGCTTTTGGGAGAAAGTAGGTGGCTAGGTAGCGGCGCCGTAGATGGTATGAAATATTTTACCATCCATATTCATACTTCAAATTTATGTGTCCTAGGATAAACATTGATTTAGATCAACTCTACCTTAAAATATGATACTTGTACACCATTTTTCATGTTAGCTTTTAGACGTTATAAAAATTATTAATAAATGTCCCTTCATTACCTATCAAGAATCAATTAAACAAAAACCTGGGTCTTGGTCCTTTTTAAATATTTTCCTATACAAAATGCATTCAAAACCTTAATAAGTTTGTTTAAGTTAATTCCACACACGTCAAAGTCATCGTACGCCGCCACGTCTACCGTTTCGTTCCGTCAGCGGCTCAGCGCCGGCCGCCCGTTCCGTTCCGTTCCTTCAGCACCTTTCCGGCTTCCTTCCTTGCGAAGCCTTCTACCACTCCCCAGTCCCCACCTCTCCTCTCCAAAACCCAAAACCCCAGTACCGCCGCCGCCGCCGTCGCCGCCGGTGCCGTAGCGATGGCGTCGGCCTCCAGACCCTCGGGCTTCGACGTCGTCGCTTTCCAGGCCGCCGTCGATGGCGACCTCTGCCTTCTCAAGGGTAAGCACACGCCCATTCCCCGCCTCGACGAACTCTCACCGCGTCTCCTGGTTTGGTTTGGACAATTGGACAGCCGCACCAGGTTTCCTTTGATTTGTTCACTAGTTTGGGCAAATTGGTCGGCTCACCAGCATTTTTTGGGGGGTGGGGTGGGGGGAAGGGGTGTTGCCTTCGCTGGTTTTAGTGACGCTGTTTTTCGATTTTGTTTGTTGTTCATGGTTTTGGCTACTGGCGGGCTACCGCCACCTGTCAGTCTTCCTGGCAACCCCGCCGGTGGTTTAGAGCGACGACATCTTTCTTAGGAGCAAAACTTGTTTTAGCCAGAAGTACATCGACCTAGCACCGCCGTTTGAGCCGGCGCCTTGTGTAATGTGTTCCCGCCCTCGGGCACAGCAGCAGCTCGCCGACTGTGACCGAGGGATGTAACTCCAACTCTCTTCTTCTTAATGCGGTACGTGCAACGCACGTTTTCGAAAAAGTTTGTTGTTCATGGTTTCCAGTTGTTTTCATTGATGTTTCTGTGATTTCTTTTGGTTAGAGATGGCGGACAGGGTGAACCTCCACGAAGCCAAGGACGCCAGTGGGCGGGGCGTGCTCCATCTCGCCGCCGGGAAGGGACATCTGGAGCTCTGCAGGTTCCTGGTGGAGGAATTGGGGCTCGATGTCAATTCTATCGCCGCAGAAGGTGCGTGTGATACTGTGACCCCGGGAAGGTTGACTCTTGGGGCTCCTCGCCTCTGCATTTGGCGGCCAGGGAAGGTGCACTCCTCAATCAACTTTAAGAAGGGCGTTGAGGACTCCATCTTGTATTTGATTTGCAGTGTTCATTGTCTCATCATTTAGGGAATTGCGAGGCTGTAAGACTATTGCTATCCATGGGTGTTGATGTGGACGCCACTGCACATGGCCGCCATCAGGGACCGGGTTCAGGTTGTCAAGATCCTACTGGAGCATGGTGCTGATGTGAGTTGCTACTTTCATTGTTTCCAGGACTTAAGAATTGGACTAGCCTTGGTGCTTTTTGTTTCATTTGATTGAGAAATTTTCTGTTTAGGACGTGCTACAGTATACTAGACAACCTTAGATTATTATAAATTATTTTCCATGATATTGCCTGGTCATAAAACTTGTGATATGTTTTATTCTACAGCCAAACAAGGTTGCTGGTCAGATCTGCTCACCACTCATGATGGCATGTTTTGCACATTCTTCGAAATCCATGAAGCTACTGGTTAAGGTCCACTCTGACTTAACTTGATGTGGCCGGACTCGATAGCCTTGATATTTCCATTGAGTATGTTGTCATGAAATCATGATTACAAAGTGAACATTCTCTCTTTGGCTATTTATAAACTCTGTATTGCCAACTCTATAGGCTGGTGCTGATGTAAACTTTGTTGCTCCCTCTGGACGATCCATTTTGACGGAGGCAACTGCCAATGGCTTAATTGACATTGTCAAGTTCTTGCTAGAGGCTGGAGCTGATCCTAACCTTGTTGATAAGGTAATGATGACTCTGGATTTGGCTTTGCTTTTTATTTGTTGCTCTAATGATAAGTTACCTCTGTCCATTCATGAAAATTTCTATAATTCGTTTTCATCGGTTTCTACATCTCAGAATCATGTATCTGATTGTCAGTAAAATTTCAATGTTCAAGTGTTAGTCTGTTTGCACCTACCACCTATTATGATTTCAAGCACTTTATCACTAATTAGAATTTTTCTATGTTTCCTTCAGATCATGGCATTCCTCTTATCTAGAACTATTATTTCCATCGCTAATAAATCAATAAATAACTCTTTATGTTTTTAGCAAAAACAATTGTAGTTTTATATCTTTTTTGTGTTTCATGCCACATTGTGTTACTGCTACTAGATTTTCTTTATGATGCAGGATGGGAAAATCTCAATCATGTATGCAGCAGTCAATGGTCAACGGGAACTTGTTGAAATTCTGTTTCCTAAGACAAGACCAGTTCCATCCGTGCCGAGACTGGAGCGTTGATGGAATTATTAAAAGTGCGAAAGATCTGCTTTTCGATGCTCATGTATGTAAGATTGTAAGAAGTTTCTGATTGGCATAGCTCTCTCAGCCATGCTTGCTGTAACTCACTTTTATTAGCAGTAGCATTTATTTTGTGTAACTGTGCATGCTGTCGTGTTTAGGATGCATCTCTGATGGAGGAAAGGATAGCTGATGCTAAGTCACAAGGAAAGGAAGCTTTTGCAAAAGGAGAGTACGCTGCAGCAGGTTACTTCTATAGCCTGGTAAATTCTTGAGCGCATCTAAACTATATTCTCGTCTGGAACTATACAGAATGTAACATGAGTAGCTATTAATAAGTTGTTTTCCTGAATGATTGAGGCCAATAGTTCGTCGGTTTCTCGATCTCCATAGTATTTTTACACTGCATTGCGTATAGTTTACCAAGAGTTCACTTAATTACCATTGTTTTCTAAATATGATTCTATAATTATTTTATTATTATTTCAGAACGGTGTAAAACTAACTAAAAAGGTCCACTTTCAGTACCTGTACTATTGAGTGTCCTACATGTACTTCAAAACCAGTTATTGTTAGCCCACAATTTCATTGCGATTTCAGATAAGTTTGAGAGCAGTATTACTATTACAATAAAACCGGTTAAACTTTAAAATCAGCTTGCAAGATGCTGAATTCATTTATAAGTGATGAAAATGGTAACAATATTTGAAAATGTGAAAAAAATCGGTATGCCTCAGAGGATATTTAAAAGGTTAATAAAAGATTTTTGGCCCACAATACCTTTTGTTTGATTTTGGAAATTTGTAGTAGCAATGGTACAATAGGAAGACGTTGCCCCTCATCTTCTTGCTGGAATACCAAAAAGGATAGTAAATAAGCGCACAGTTGAGGAAGATCTCACTGATAATGTTTGGGTTCTGGATATTCGGAGCATTACGACAGTGGCAGCTATGCTGGAGTTCTTCAATCTCTGGGGCCTACTTTACGGTTTCCATCTACAGCCAGAGGTTGAAAACACTCACATTTGGCGCCTTTCCTCTAGTGGACAGTATTCGGCCAAGTCAGCATATGGGGTTTTTCTTTCTTGGGATCCACCCTTTTCGGCCCATATGAGAGAATTTGGAAATCTTGGGCTCCACCGAAATGTCGTTTCTTCATGTGGCTGGTCGCACATGACAGGTGTTGGACGGCTGATCGGCTTGCAAGACAGGGGCTGCCACTTCCGGAACAGTGCCCTCTCTGTGACCAAGAGGAGGAAACTGTTAACCATTTGCTGGTTTCTTGTGTGTTCGCTTGGCAGTTTTTATTTACTCCAGCGCTTTGGGACCCAACAACTTTGTCCACAGCCTTCAGAGCATTCTTTTGATCAGTGGTGGGAAAATTGAAGCAATGCTACTGTTGGGCCTACAAGGAAGGGATTCAGTTCTCTTGTGATCTTAGGAGCTTGGACCTTGTGGAACCACCGCAATAGATGTGTTTTTGATGGAGATGCTCCCAGCTTGGGTGGTGCTTTGGGTTCTGCTTTAGAGGAAAGTCGGTTGTGGGCTGTGGCGGGGGCTCGGGAACTATCCTATAGCTCTGTAGCTTGCAGGTTGTCTAGTCTTGGTCGTCTCCTTGAAATTCCAGGCGCGTATATAATCCTTATTTGGGCTTGTGTGTGGTGTGTGTTGTATTGGGGTCTTCCCCCTTGTTTTATGTTCTTAATATAATGAAGCGCAGTTCTCCTGCGTTTTCGAGAAAAAACAGTACAATAGGAAATTAGCATGTTGTTTGAAAGTTTTGCAATTAAAATGTGAGATGTGCCAACAAGATTTACTTCAGTAAAGAATAAGCTCAGTATTTTTGAAAGATCCGTATATATGCTCAATGCTATCTAAGAAATGATTGCAGTTTTTGTACTACTTGTGTTTTGTCTTGATCAGAGAATGAATCCAGTAGTTCAGGAAACATTATAGTACAGTAACTTCCTGAGGTTGGTTTTGGAACTCGTTTTAACTAATTTTGGTAGATAAGTGTTAAAATAACTATAACATTTGTCAAACTTCCCTTAAAATAAGGTAAGCTAGCAATGTTGTGCTCCACAGAAGCAGTTGGGTGAACCACAACAAATCTAAAGAAACTGAGTTCTTTGTGAATGTTAATGCAGGCAATGGAGAAAGATCCATCTGATGCCACCTTGGTTGCCAACCGGAGCCTATGCTCGTTGCGGTTGAGAGATGGGAATCAAGCTTTGTCAGATGCTCATCGATGCATAGTAATGCGTCCTCATTGGTCGAAGGCATGGTACCGTCAGGGTGCAGCTCTCAGCTTCCTGAAGGTATTAGTTGGCAGTTGGAAGCCATATCAAATCAAATTTAGTCTTGCAACCTAATTCAATCCCTACACCTGTATGCACAGGATTACGAAGGAGCAGTGGTTGCTTTCAAGCAAGCACTGAAACTTAACCCTGCGAGTGACGAGATCAAGAAAGCATTAAGGTAAGCATTTCTTGTTCCCAGTTCCACCTTCAGTTATTGCCCAAGTTGATCCTATTATCTATTGGAATATGAGTACCTAAAATTCGAAATCACAGTCTTCATACACCATTATAATCTGTGAAAGGTATCTTTAGATTTTTGGTTCTTGACTTGAAACTTGCAGAGAGGCCATTGCTGGTAGTATGGAGGGCGCTGCTGCTAGCATGGAGCAAGGGAACCCTTGAACTGATGATAATCCTCCGTGTCGCTCAATGCCGATGGGGGCTTTGTGGAAAATGTGGGCCCCACGTACTACTGTAGAGTGGAGGAGAAATTTTCTTTGCTTAATTAAGAATAAATATTTCTTTTACATGCTTGTTTTATTATACTCTTAAATCCAAACTGAGAACTTATATTAGTTTTATGAGCTCCTAAATTGAAGTGGTGGATTGATAATGATTATTTCGAATTGTGTCCTTGCTTTATTATTTTGATTAATTAATCGTTTCTCATCATAAAAAACTATATGTAAGCACATATTATCCGACTTAGAAAAGTCCGCTTCCGCTCTGATACCGGTCCGAACCCGCACCATTTCCGACATCCTAAATAATCCGTATTCGCATCCGAATCCGTGCAATATCCGATCCGCTCCAAATCCGAAGAACAAAATAGGATTAGGATATGGGGAAGCCATTATCCGCTCCGATCCGATCCGTTTTCATCCCTAGGTCCAGCGTTGTCTCTCTCTCCTCTCTTCCACCAATGACCTTCCTCCATACATGCGGATGAAATGAAATAACACTCTCAATGGGGTTTTCACACACTTTTCAATGTTTTAAAAACACCGCTATATAGTTTCACCATGGTGAAACGAATTCCTTCTCTCTCCTCCCAATTTCATGCAATTTCATGCAAATGCTGACATGGCAGTCTATTTAATGTGCATGACACTCCCATGAAATCTCCATTGAGACTAGCCTTATTGCAATGGGTTGGAATAAAATTTCTTTACAGATATTTGTTTGTCGTCCGTTCTAAATTACTATGTGTCTTTGACTTTGACTTTGTACAGCGCACACTTGAGTATAAAAGCGACTTTGATTTTTTTTTATTCATTCGTTTGACTATGTGTCTAGACATATTATTATGTCTAGATGCTTTGCAAAATAGATGTACTAAAAACATGAACAGAAGGAATATATCTTTTTTTTAAAAAAAAAACTTTGCACACAATGTTTTAATTTGATTAAATTATATTGAGAAAATATATTTCTTGAAGCATGAATTTATCGATTAAACTATATATGAATATTAATGATGATAGAATTCTCATTATATATTGCATAAGTAAAATACTTAAATAAACTATTAATTATATATTGCATAAACTATTCATTATACTTGCATAGGAAAGTAAAGGCCCTATTTTAGATAGTAGGATGGGAGATGCTCTTATAAAATCTTTTATTCACCCCCATTAAATTTATATTAAAACTTGGAGCTTCAAATTCATATGTTCCAAAGCAAAACATTGGCTTAGATCAACTCTAATCTTAAAATATGATAGTTGTACAATATTTTTTTTATGTTGGCATATCCAGGCGTCATAAAAAATATTAAATGTATATCGCTTAATTTGCTATCAAGGAAACAATTAAACAAAAACCTTTGGTTTGGTGCCTTTTAAATATTTTCCTGTAGAAAATGTATTAAAAAACTTAGTAAAAGTTGCTCAAGTTTGTTTAGAGTGGATTTTTGTGCTCGCTTAAAAATTGGTCCGATACGTCAAACCCATCGTACGCCCCAGCACTGCGTCACGTGTCGACACAGCCCCGTCCCGTCCCGTTCCGTTCCGTCAGCCGCGCCTGCCGCCATTTCCCCACCTTCTTGTCTTCCTTCCTTCCGAATAAAGATGGCAGCGGATCGGTTTTGGTGCGGATATCCGCGGATTTTGGTTCTCGCGGTTTTGGTTTTGGTGCCTGTTTTTCGTCCATGGTTTTGCGGTTTTGGATATCCGAAACACTGCGATTTTGGGGCGGATCCTATTTTTCACCCGTTGTTGCACCATTGGGGCCCCGAAAGCTGTAGTGCTCTACTGAACCTATGTTATTTATGCTTCTCAGTAGTATAGTTTAGCTTCTCAGTAGTAACTCTAGTAACTGGCATTGTCGTAGACTTGATGTTTTATGTTTGTGGAATCTGGAATTATGGATATCGCTATCGGCTACCTGTTATGTACTGTTAATATATCATGTTATGTATTGCTATGCCTGCTGATTTGTTGGTTTTGGTTAATTCGTTGGTTTTTGGTTAATCCCCAGTTTTGGTTTTGGGGATGAATTTTCACCCGAATCAGGTTTTGGTGCGGTTTTGGTTTTTAATTTTGGTTTTTGGTTTTGGGTGCCCTGAGACAACATCCGATCCAAACCCGCACCATTGCCATCTTTACTTCCGAAGCCTCTCCCCACTTCAGTTCGCAGCCACTCCCCACCTCTCCTCTCCAAAACCCAAAACCCCAGCCCCGTCCCGCCCACGCTCCCAGGATCCGTCCGGCCGCCGCCGCCGCCGGCCGTAGCGATGGCGTCGGCCTCCAGACCCTCGGCGCTCGACCTCGCCGTGCTCCAGGCCGCCGCTTACGGCGACCTCGGCCTCCTCAAGGGTAACCACACCCCTCACCTCCCCGCCCCATGTCCACTCTCGGATGAACCACCACCGCGCCTCCCATTTTGGTTTGGGTTGGACAGCCGCCCGAAGTTTTGCTAGGGAAATACGTGGTCGATTACTCAATTTGCATCTATTTTGTTCACTAGTACTTTGTGCAAACTGGTCGGCTCACTAGTAGGAGATTTATTCACTAGTAGTTTGTGTGCAAATTGGTCGGCTCACTAGTAGGAGATTTATTCGCTAGTAGTTTGTGCAAATTGGGGTCGGCTCAATAGGAGATTAAAGTTAATTACTGTAGTATTGTTATGCAAATTGGTCGGCTCACCAAGTATTAACAGATGGTTTAGCAAATTCAAAAGCCGGTGCCTCCTCCAATTGGTTAGAATAAAAGAGGACGTTCTGTCATCTTTTTGTGTTTGGCTTGGCGCAGTTAGTTAATTTTCTCTTGTAAGTATGTTTGAAACCCTCTTTTAAATATCAATGAAATTGGCTATCGCTGTGGGGATCTCCCCCACAGTTTTTAATGTAAAAAAAAAGTTGGTCGGCTCATTAGGATTGAGGATTATGCAAATTTTTTATTTTGTTTGTTGTTTATGGTCTGATTTGATTTGTTTTCCTTGCTGTTTCTGTGGTTTCTCTTGGATAGAGATGGCGGGCAAGGTGAATCTGCACGAAGCCAAAGATGCCAGTGGGAATGGCGTGCTCCACTTGGCTACCGAGAACGGACATTTGGAGCTCTGCAAGTTCCTGGTGGAGGAATTGGGGCTCGATGTCAATTCTGTGAACGCAGAAGGTGCGTGTGATGCGACTAGCTGAGATTCCCCTCTCGATATGCTATCAGTGAAATCCATCAACTTGTAGGCGAAGCGCCGGTCCACCTTGCTGCTCAAGAGAATGAAGGCGTCCTGAGGTACCTTCTCAGCCGTGGCGGTGACCCAGGGATGGTTGACTTGCAGGGTACCTCGCTGCTGCATTTCGCGGCCATGGGAGGTGTGTTCCTCAATCAGCTTTAACAAGGGCGTTGAGGATTCCATCTTGTGTTTGATAAGCAGTGCTGGTTATCTCATCGTGTCTCCAGGGAACTGCGATGCTGTAAATCTGTTGCTGTCCACGGGTGTTGATGTGGATCCACCAAATTTCCGTGGGACGCCGCTGCACGTGGCCGCCATCAACGACCAGGTTCAGGTTGTCAAGATCCTGCTGGAGCATGGTGCTGATGTAAGTTTCTACTTTCATTCTTTCCACGTCACACCAGGATATATGAATTTGACTAGCATGTGGCATCCACATGGGCCATGGTCGATTTTGCTTCATTTGAATGAGAAATTGTCTGTTGAGGACATGCTGCAGTATACTAGACAACCTTATATTTTTATGAATTATTTTCCATTATATTTCCTAGTCATAAAAACCCTGATATGTTTTCTTCTGCAGCCCAACAAAGTTGTTGGTCATGTCTACTCGCCACTCATGATGGCATGCATTGGTCATTCTTTGGAATCCATGAAGCTATTGGTTAAGGTCTACTCATTTCTTGACTTTACTTGATGTGGCCTGAGCAATAGCCTTGATATTTTCCATTGAATATGTTGCCATGGACTCGTATTACAAAAGTGACCATTCTCTCTTCAGCTATATATAAACACTATATTGCCATTTATATAGGCTGCTGCTGTTGTGAACTTTTGTCCTCCCTCTGGACGATCCATTTTGACTAAGGCAATTGACCGTGGCTTTATTGACATTGTCAAGTTCTTGCTAGAGGCTGGAGCTGATCCTAACCTTGTTGATAAGGTAATGATGACTCCAGTTTTGGCTTTGTTTTTTTATTTACTGCTCTAATGATAGGTTACCTATGTGCATTCATGAAAAATTTTACAATTCATTTTTGTCAAGTTATACATCTCCGGATCAAGGCATCAGATTGTCTAGAGCAGAACATTAAAATTCCAATGTTGAAGTGTTAGTCTAGTTGCACATATTATGACTTCACAAGCACTTTATCATTAATTAGAATTTTTCAAGTAGTAGTTTTTCTATATTTTCTCCAGATATTCCTCTTATCTAGAACTATTATTTCCATCGTTGATAAATCAATAAATAACTCTTTCTTTTTTCAGAAAAAAAGACTTGTGTTTTTTGTATCTTTTTTTTTGTGTGTTTCATGCCACATTGTATTATTACTTCTAGATTTCATTTACGATGCAGGATGGGGAAATCCCAATCATGTACGCAGCAGTTAATGGGCATCGTGAGCTTGTTGAAATTTTGTTTCCCAAGACAACACCAGTTCCATCTGTGCCAGACTGGAGCGTTGATGGGATTATTGGAAGTGCGAAAGATCTGCTTTTTGATGCTCATGTATGTAAGATCGTAAGAAGTTTCTTATGGGCACTGCTCTCTCAGCCATGCTTGCTGTAACTCACTTTTGTTACAGCATTTATGATGTTAGGACCAGTCGAATGCATGCCATTTTGTGTAACTGCAGATGTTGTCGTGTTTAGGATGCAGCTGTGGTGGAAGAAAGGATAGCTGATGCTAAGTCACAAGGAAAGGAAGCTTTTGCAAAAGGAGAGTACTTTAGAGCAGTTTACTTCTATAGCCTGGTAAATTCTTAAGCCCATCTAAACCATATTCTCGTTTGGAACTATACAGAATCTAGCATGAGTAGCTGTTAATAAGTTGTCGGTTTCTCCATATATTTGATACACTGCATTGTGTATAGTTTACCAAGAGTTCACTTAAGTGACCACTGTTTTCTAAATATGATTCTATGCTTATTTTTTATTAGCTCAGAACGGTGTAAAACTATTATGTTTGTCCTACATGTACTTTGAAACCAGTTATTGTAAGCCCACAATTTCAGTACCATTTCAGATAAGTTTGAAGCCCACCCTGAGAGCAGTATTCAATAAAACCAGTTGAACTTTAAAATCAGCTTGCAAGATGCGGAATTCATTTTATAAGTGATAAAAAGCAACAATATTTAAAAATTTGGAAAATCATTATGCTTCTGAAGGTATTTAAAAGGCAAATAAAAGTTTTTTGGCCCACGACACCTTACGTTTGATTTTGGAATTTGTAGTAGCAGCAGTGTAATAGGAAATTAGCATGTTGTTTGAAAGTTTCGAAATTAAAATGTGCCAACAAGATTTACTTCAGTAAAGTATATGCTCAATACTATCTAAGAAATGATTATAATTTTTGTACCACTTGTGTTTTATCTAGAACAGAGAATGAATCCAGTAGTGAAAACACTATACTACAGTAACTTCGTCAGATCAGTTTTGGACCTCGTTTTAACTGATGATACGTATTAAAATAACTATTACATGTATCAGATTTCCCTTAAGGTAAGGGATCAGGAAAGCTGTGCTCCACGGAAGCAGTTCGATTATCCACAATAAATCCAAGGAAACTAGTTCTTTCTTATTGTCAATGCAGGCAATGGAGAAAGATTCGTCTGATGCCACATTGGTTGCCAACCGGAGCCTATGCTGGTTGCGGCTGAGAGAAGGAGATAAAGCTATGTCAGATGCTTTTTCGTGCATATTAATGCGTCCTCATTGGTCGAAGGCATGGTACCGTCAGGGTGCAGCTTTCAGCTTAATCAAGGTATTAGTTGGCAGTTGGAAGCCATATCGAAACAAGTTTAGTCTTGTAACCAATCCAATCCCTACACCTGTATGCACAGTACTACGAAGGAGCGGTGCTTGCGTTCGAGCAAGCACTGAAACTTGACCCTGCGAGTGACGAGATCAAGAAAGCATTAAGGTAAATCTTTCTTGTTCCCAGTTCCACCTTCAGTTATCTATTGGAATATGAGAATCTAAAATTCAAAATCACAGTCTTCATACACCGTTATCATCTGTGAAAGGTATCTTTAGGCTTTTGGTTCTTGACTTGAAACTTGCAGGGAGGCCATTGTTGGTATGGAGGGTGCTGCTTAGCATGGAGGCCATTACTGAATCCTCTGTATCACTACGTGTCGATGGGGGCCCTATACAACATGTAGACCCAACAGACTGATGCAGAGACTAAATACAGCAATATTCAGCTATTGTTGGCTCTTCTGTGATGAACTAAGTTGTTTTATGGCTGGCATGTATGCTTATACAGTTATACCGCAGGAAGCAGAGCAGTGCACTGGATTGAACTTGTACTTTAGATATGTAACTTTGGTGCTTGCTCGCTCGTTTTGTCTTTCCTGGAAAAAAGAACGGGATTTGGGGTCTTCTGTGGGCCCTTGTTATTAAGATGGAGAAAGTTTTACTTGTTGAAGATGAGTGAAGTCATGACTTACACTGCCCAGATGAGAAACTGCAAGCCCTCTTAACTTGGTACTGTCTTTCTTTATACTTAACACTCTATTTACATGTCTGCTCTTCCGGAGCACTGAGCACCCCGCCGGCGGTGGACGCCCTCACTGTCAGCCCCTCCGACGTCGGTACACGTACGTCGGCACTGGAAGGTCTTGAACCCTGCATGGTTAGGAACGTGCTGCACTTCACCGCTGCCAAGTGTTCATTCCTAGTGGAGGAATTAGTGCCTTACAAGGGAGGTTGTGCATGTCCTCATAACGTGCTCTTGCTAATCGTGAGTCCCTTTAGTCAGGAAGCCGGTGGTGGGTGATAATCAGATTGGATCCATGTACTTAATTCATCCTAAATTATAAGATGTTTGACTTTTTCCACCTCAAGTTTGACCACTTGTCTTATTGAAAAAGTTTGTGCAAAAATAGTAAAATTTAAGTCATTCTTGAAGGACTCTATTAATAAAGAAAGTCACGTCAAAAGAAGTGATATTTTAAATAAATTTCTGAATAAGACGAACAGTCAAATTTAGTGTAAAAAAAGTCAAACGTCTTATAATTTGGGATAGAGGGGGTATCAAGCAAGGTATAGATTAACTACTATGCAAGTTGGCATTAGATCTAACTCTTTGTTTAATCTATGTCTCATATGGCGACTGAGTAACGTCAAGACCCCACTAGCCAAAGATGAAGAGGGGGAACAACTCCGTGTGACTAAGCATAGAATTCGTGTTCAAAGGAGTTGAATGGAGGGGGACCCAAAAATTGAACTCGTATGGCTCCATCATCCTTGCGCACAATCTTACCCCAAAATACTCGTTCATGGCGACGTGGTCGTGGACGACACATGGAGGTAAAGCTCCATGGCGCGAACATTGGTGTTGACGGAGGAAGGAGAAAGTAGGGGGAGGCGAAGGGAGACGGTAGCGGAGGGAGGGCCACGAGCTGTGCTGAGGCGGAGGTGAGGGGGTGGCATGGTCATGGCGTAGGTGGAGGAGAGAAAGAGGCGAATAGGTAAGAAAGATATAAGTGAAAGAAAGGAAGCTTGGGTGGTGCTTTGGGTTCTGCTTTAGAGGAAAGTCGGTTTTGGGCTGTGGCGGGGGCTCGGGAACTATCCTTCCTGGCTTCCCGCCCTCCCCCTCCCCTATAGCTTGTAGCTTGCAGGTTTTCTAGTCTTGGTCGTCTCCTTGAAATTACAGGCGCGTATGTAATCCTTATTTGGGGTTATGTGTGGTATGTGTTGTATTGGGGTCTTTCGCCTTGTTTTATCTTCTTAATATAATGAAGCACAGTTCTCCTGCATTTTCGAGAAAAAGACAGTACAATAGGAAATTATCTTGTTGTTTGAAAGTTTCGCAATTAAAATGTGAGATGTGTCAACAAGATTTACTTCAGTAAAGAATAAGCTCAGTATTTTTTTAAAGATCAGTATATATGCTCAATCCTAACTAAGAAATGATTACAGTTTTTGTACTACTTGTGTTTTGTCCTGATCAGGAAACATTATAGTACAGTAACTTCCTAAGGTCGGTTTTGGAACTCATTTTAACTGATTTTGGTAATAAGTGTTAAAATAACTATTACATTTGTCAAATTTCCCGTAAAATAAGGTAAGCGAGCAATGTTGTGCTAAACTGAGTTCTTAATGTTAATTCAGGCAATGGAGAAAGATCCATCTGATGCCATCTTGGTTGCCAACCGGAGCCTATGCTCGTTGCGGTTGAGAGATGGGAATCAAGTTCTGTCAGATGCTCAACGGTGCATAGTAATGCATCCTCATTGGTCGAAGGCATGGTACCGTCAGGGTGCAGCTCTCAGCTTCCTGAAGGTATTAGTTGGCAGTTGGAAGCCATATCAAATCAAATTTAGTCTTGCAACCTAATCCAATCCCTACACCTGTATGCACAGGACTACGAAGGAGCGGTGGTTGCGTTCAAGCAAGCACTGAAACTTGACCCTGCGAGTGATGAGATCAAGAAAGCGTTAAGGTAAGCATTTCTTGTTCACAGTTCCACCAGCAGTTATTGCCCAAATTGATCCTATTATCTATTGGAATATGAGCATCTAAAATTCGTAAGCAATGTCTTCATACACCATTATAATCTGCGAAAGGTATCTTTATATTTTTGGTTCTTGACTTGAAACTTGCAGGGAGGTCATTGCTGGTAGTATGGAGGGCACTGCTACTAGCATGGAGCAAGGGAACCCATGAACTGATGATAATCCTCCGTGTCACTCGATACCGATGGGGACTTTTTGTGGAATATGTAGACCCCACGTACTTTCGTAGAGACTAAACGTAGCAATATGCAGCTATCGTTGGCTCTTTTGTGATGAACTGTAAGGTGTTTTATGGCTGGCGCCCTGTATGCTCATCCCGCTGGAAGCAGAGTAGTGCACTGGATTGAACTAGTAGTACTATAGTTATGTACAGTATACTGGTTGCTCGCTCCTTTTGTCTTTCATAGAAGAACAAACGGAATTAAGATGGAAAGAGTTTTCCTTACTGTTGAAGATGAGTGAGTGAAGTCAAAACTGAACTCTCACTACCGGAATCGGCTTGTTTGCCGATGGCGGCCAACTTTGCCGATGGCAAAGTGGTCAGCCATCGGCAAACAACCGAATTTGCCGATGGTAAAGTTCGACCATCGGCAAAAATAAGTTTGCCGACGGCCCACCATCGGCAAACTCCGGCCATGGGCAAACCCATAATTTGCCGGTGGCCGGTCATCGGCAAATTCCTGCCATCGGCAAAGGACCGTTTTGCCGATGGCCGGCCCATCGGCAAAGCCCGGCCATCGGCAAACTTGGCCCACCGACGACGCCGTCGGGGGCCGGCCGACGCCGTGCCATTTGCCGATGGCGGGCCGTCCAGCCATCGGCATATAGCCACGGCCATCGGCAGATCACGGCCACGTGGCAGCCTCGGCAGCCGCCGGGCCTACGCGCTTTGCCGATGGCCGGCCATCGGCAAACCCTTTTTGCCGACGGTCTTCCCGTGCCGTCGGCAAAGATGTATTTTTTTTTGATTTTTGCTTCCAGTTTTTTTCTGGTTCCTTCCTACCTCAAATACAACCCACCTGCAAAAATTGGGTCCATTTTGAGTTTTTTGCTATATTTCGTGAATTATTTCGTTTCTTTGCAATTTTCCCAAGGCAACTCCGGTTTTGAACTGCAGGTACATGAAATAATGGAACTTTTGATCCGAAACATGGTATTAATGATGCTTGGAGTATGTTGAGGCCGTATCCGACACCTCGCATGAAATTACGACTATTTTGCCGTCGTAGCGTGGGGAGTGACGTGCACGAAAAGTGTTTTTAAATTATATAAAATCCAAACGAAGTCGGAAATTGACAAAACTTGACGGGTTGTGTGGCCATGGCATGTGGAGTCTATGGTAAAAATTTGAAAAGTTTCGAGCAAGTTGTGACGCCGGATCGCCAAAACCTGCACAACTCCACATGTGATCACAAGTGATGACATGTAGAGATGTCTTGGTTTTGGCCATCCGACGTGACAACTTGCTCGAAATTTTTTGAAATTTTTATCGAGACTCCACATCCGATGACAACACAACCCGTCAAGTTTCGTCAATTTCGACTTCGTTTGAATTTTATATAATTTAAAAACACTTTCCGTGCACGTCACTCTCCACGTTACGACGGCAAAATGGTCGTAATTTCATGCGAGGTGCTGGATACGGCCTGAACATACTTGAGGAATCATGAATATCATCTTTCGGATCAAAAAGTCCCATTATTTCATGTACCTCAGCTCAAATTTGGAGTCGCTGGAAAATACAAAGTAATAGGAATAATTCACGAAATATAGCTAAAAAGTTCAAAAATGTCCCAAGATTTGGAGGTGGGTTGTATTTGAGGTAGGAATTTACCATAAAAAACTCGGAAGCAAAAATCAAAAAAATCCAAGTTTGCCGACGGCCTAGGAATGCCGTCGGCAAAAAACGAGTTTGCCGATGGCCGGGCCCGGTGGCCATCGGCAAAGTAATTTTTCCGCCGACGGCCGTGGCCGTCGGCAAAGTAATTTTTTTTTTGAAAAAATAAAAACCGGCCCGGCCCACCAGTGCCAACCCTACCCGTCCCCATCCCCTTTCCCACCCCCGCATCGCTATCCCCTTCCCGCACGCCGCCGCCGCTGCCCGCACGCCCCGCTCCACCAGCCCCCGCCCGCCGCCCCCGCGCCGCGCCGCCCACAGCCCCCCCCAAAGACACCAGCCACGACTCCTCCGCCAGCCCACCATTCCCGCCGCCGCCCCGCCGCCCCACTCCACAGCTCCGCCGCCGCTCCACGCTCCGCCGCCGCCGCCACAGCCCCCTGCCCCGAGCTCCCCCGCACTCTCTGCTCCCCGTCCTCCCTCCCCACCTCGCCCGCTGTTTCCTCTACGGAGCCGGTGGGCGCGCGGCCCGCCGCGGCAAAGGGGAGTAAAGGAGAGGCCAACCGGAAGCGGAGCAGCGAACAGGGTGAGCGCGAAATCGACTCCGTCTGTGCTTTCCCCCGGAATTGCTGCTGTCCAGTCAGTGTTCACGCGTGGTCGCCAGGTGTTCGACGATATGCCTCACAGTAGGTTCAGGCGTTCGTGGGGTTTGGGTGTTTCGGTTCAATCGAATTGTCTTGGATTGATCCCTGACCGAGAGAATGCTATACTTGCATCCCTAAGTGCGTGACTAGGGATTTGGGTATTTCGGTTCACGGGGATGAACGCACTGCTACTTCCAGTGGCCTCAGTGTTGCTGGCCGGACTAGTGGGCAGTGATGGAGTATCAGTGTACATGTGTACAACCATGCTGGTCCGCCCTGCTCTGCTCTGCATATATGGTCGTTATCAAGCTAATATATGCAATCAGTTGGATGCACTTGTAAAGATTTTCGCAGATTGCAAAATCGTAAGACAAATTGACACCTAAGGCGTCTTTTGACTCAAAATTGTTGATATGTTGGCAGTGTTTGTTAGGTTTGTTCAATTTTAAATTGACACCTAAGTGCATGGATTTAGTGCCTTTTTAGTGGATGTCATCTCTTCCGTCGTGATCGTGGCCTGGAATGTGGAATGTGATAGTTAGTAGTGGTTAGTAGTAGTTAGTAGTGTTAGTTAGTAGTGTCTTTATTGGTGTCTTCCTTCCACGTCGTCAACGCCTTTCGTCCACTAATATTGATGTCTTTATTGTTTTGCGTAGCCGGACGTGTCGTAGGGGAGCTTGATCGTGTACGTCCCGCCGACACCTCCACCTCCACCGTCGTCGATTCGGCTACGAGAGCAAGGTATATGAACCCTTCTCTTCTTGTCGGCCTTCGTGCCGCTATGCTTATCGGCCTTCGTGCCGCTGTGGTTATCGGCCTTCGTGCCGCTTATGCTTATCGGCCTTCGTGCCGTGGTGCTTGTTGGCCTTCGTGCCATGTTTTTTGCAGGTTTTGGAATCTCCCCGTGCAGGGGAGGTGCTGTCGAAATTTTTAGTGGCTTCTAATCTTTTTTCCTCTTTTTGTAGGAGGAGGAGCTGTGGGAGCTACTCGGTGACGGCGATCTTCTTCTTGGGCGTTGCGGGCCTTCCTGCACCGCGTCGACTCTCCTCCGGCCCGCTACCCGCCTCTGCGCCGCCACCCTAGGTATAAACCACCTCTGTGTCTTATAGCTGTTGTAAGTACATTGCGTAACCGAGTTAGGCGTCTCCCGTCCGAAAGAGATTCGCGGTCGTTGGTATGCGGATCTGCGACGGTTTCTCTTTCGGATTGTCCACGTTTTTTGGACAGCCCGAGGATGTGTAGATGAGGTTAGCTTCCATGCTCCGCTCCCGTCCGAGACGGAATTTCGGCAGCACCTCCCCGTTGTTCTCCGGATACACACTCTCCCAGTCGGGACGTGTATCGGAGAACAACCGGGAGGTGCCGCCGAAATTCCGTTCGGACGGGAGCGGAGCATGGAAGCTAACCTCATCTACGCATCCTCGGGGTGGGATTAGGACCTATCCTTCACCTATTAGATGGTAGGAACGCCTTGTAGATGCAGCTCTTGTTTCAAGTTACTCGCTTACGTTGGCGCATGACAAGAGGATGGCTGACCGTGAGTGGATGTACACGGGGTTCAAAGACAAGACAAGAGGAATGGATAAAGGGGACCAATGAATTCCTAGAGCAAGCATTTGGCCCATCTCGCTAAAGGGTCGATTCGGGTGTTTTGTCCCTGTGCCAAGTGTAAGAACGAGACAAGGAAAGAGAAGCGGCCGATGTGGCAAGATATTTGGAAGTATGGATACGTTCCAAACTACACCCGATGGACTCTCCATGGGGAACGCAAGCGGCTTAGGGAGGCGGTGGTGATACCGGACCTCACGGGGTTTGATGCAGATGCCGGAATGGCAGACATGCTGGCAGACGTTGGCGCCTGTGAAGGAATGGAGGTGGAGGAACAAGATCCAGAGGACACAGCAAAGGCGTACTACACCATGATGGAGGCGGCACAGCAGCCCCTTCACGTGAACACCAACATTTCTAAACTGGATGCCATTTCACGCCTAATAGGCTTGAAGGCGTCACTGGGCATTAGTCGAGAAGGTTTTGATCTCGTGTTGGCGACGGTTGGCGGGTCGCTTCCGCGCTTCACGTGTTGCCGAAGAGCACGTACGAGTCACGAGGGCTCCTTCGAGCACTCAAGATGCCGTATGACCCAATCCAAGCTTGTAAGAACGGGTGTGTCCCGTTCCGGAGACGAAGAGACAAAGCAACACACCGTCCGAAGTGCAAAGCCTCTAGATACGTGGAGGTAGAAGGCGGTGATGGCAAAAGAAGAAACAGCCTAAGATCCCCTTGATGGTGGTTAGGCACCTTCCCCGTACTACCGAGGCTGCAGCGCGTACATGACACCGGAGTCGCCGAAACAAATGACGTGGCACAAAAATGGCAAAAGATACAAGACAAGATGCAAGACCCAATGGATGGCGAGGCATGGAAGCACTTCGATGTCATGAATCCCGAAAAGGCCAAGGAGGCTCGGAATGTACGCGTAGCACCGGCAACGATGGGTTCAACCCGTTTGGGATGAGTGCGGCCCCGTACACTTGTTGGCCCGTGTTCGTGATCCCCCGAATCTTCCCCCGGCGTCATGTTCGAACCCAAGAACGTGTTCTTGACGCCGATAATACCTGGACACCCGGGCAACAACATGGGTGTGTTCATGCAAACAAAGTGTGGGATGAATTGCGAAAGCATGGGAAGAGGGGGTGCGACGTATGACCGAGCAACAAAGACGAACTTCACGATGCATGTGTGGTACCGGTACTCAATGCATGACTTCTGGCGTACGGCTTATTCAAATAGCGTGGTGTGTTCATGGGAAGTTCCCTTGCCCAACATGCAAGGCGATGTGATGTTCACCTGGCCGGCCAAGGGTGGCAAATATTCTTCTTTCGACAAACATCGTCAATTCCTAAAGGAGGACCATCCACCGAGACGAGATAAAAAGCACTTCACGAAAGGTGTTCAAGTCATCGGCCCCATCCCTAAGGAAAAGAGCCCACCGACATCCTTGCACGTATATAGAGGCTCTCGAAATTGATGACGTGAATGGTGGTTTCAAAGGATATGGTACCACGCACATGTGGACTCATATCTCGGGCTTGACTAGGCTCCCTACTACAAGGACCTTCTTCTTCCACACAACATCGATGTAATGCACACGAAAAGAATGTCGCCGAGGCACTCGGGCAACACTCATGGAGATTGGCAAGAAGTCAAAGGACAACGTTAAGGCTAGACTCGGACATTGAAACGATTTGTGATAGACCACATCTAGTGATGAAGGCCCTGCGCCGGGCAAGAGATGGAAGAAGGGCCCGGCCGATTACATCCCGAAGAGGCCACATAGGAAGGAAGCACTAGAGTGGATGAAGAAGCTAAGTTTCCCGATGGGTATGCGGCGAATCCGAGCAGGGGCGGTGAACTTGCAGACCGGCAAAGTCGTAGGGATGAAGAGTCATGACTTCCACATCCGGATTGAGCGTATCCTTCCCGCGATGACCGGGGATACCTCCCCGAGCCGGTGGCGCGTCCCGGGCGAGTTGAGCTTTTTCTTCCGCCGCTTTGTGCCAAGGAGTTGTCTCGGGAAGTTTGTGTTGAACTCGGAGGAACAAGTACCAAAGTTGCTCGCAAGTTGGAGATGATATTTCCACCAGGCTTCTTCCTCTCCATGCAGCATCTCATTTTGCACCTACCAAGGGAGGCACGGTTGGGGCCCGTGCAACACCGGTGGTGCTATCCAATCGAGAGGTGTCTAAAGCTACTTCGGAAGAAGTGTAAAAATAAAGCCAAAATTGAGGCTTCCGTTGCGAGGCATTCATTATGGAGGAGGTGTCGACATTCACACAGCGCGTACTATACCGAAAAACTTCAAAGACCGGGAGATCCAACCCCTCGTTACAACATCGACGAGAATTCATGCACCCTCGGCCTTTTTCAAAGGGGATCTCGGGAGAGCAGGCGCAGGACCAACGTGTACTTGATGCATGATGAGTGGCACACTATCATGATATACTTGTTGCTGAACCTTGAAGAAACCCGAGATTATCAAGAGTAAGTTCTCGATGAGCTAGCTTGTTAAATATGCCGCCACTATCCTCCACCTATTCACCCCCTTGTCTATTGTTTCTCCAGGAAATTTATCATTGAACACCGGAGGGGCAAGACGGCTCCTACCGAGGATGAAAAAGACCATCTTCTCGAGACATAATAAGCCCGATTTCGTCAATTGGTTCAAAGAGCAAGGTACTATCCAAGTAACCTCTTTCGACTTTGAGATTCCGCTTTGCTCCTATGAGCGAGTAATGTAACTATCTACCCGTCCTAACCCCGCAGCTAATTTTGATGCGGAAATGAGTCCCGCATTGAGATATGTGGGCAAATGCTTTGACCGTAGTGTCGGGTCATTCAACGTTTATGACGTGAATGGCTATCGCTTCGCACGAGAAAGTACGAAGAGAAACGGGCAACCTAAAAACCACGTGCGGCGGAGTTCGTACGCCCGACGGATGGGAAGGACTATTATGGCATAGTCGATGAGATATTTGAGCTTGACTTTGGCAAAGACCTAGGTTGTAAGCCGCGGTATTCAAATGCCATTGGTTCGATCCGGGGTCACGAAAAAGGACACATCAATTGGGCTAGTCGAAATCCGAGAGGATTCCAAATATGGAGGAGACGATGTCTATATTGTGGCTAACCGAGACGCCACGCAAGTTTATTACCTCCCATGGGCAAACCAAAATGACGTGCGCCTTGCGGGTTGGAGCCTTGTGCACATGGTATCGCCCCACGGTAAAGCGGCGGTCCCAAACGATGATGATTACAACTTTGACCCAAGGAATGATGAGTTCTATCAACCTGAGGGGCTAGAAGGTAGGTTGGAGATAGACATTGCTTCGCTGATGGGTATGGAAGTAAACAACGAAATCGATGAGGACGAGGGTGATGAGGTACACGATGCCGAGGACTTACGAATCCTTGAGGAATGGCAAAGGGCGACGCGATGTAGTTGTTGAGGAGGATGTTGATCATGATGAGGATGAAAGAGAGCTCGACAATATTGAAAGTGATGATGACACTACTGATGATGAGGACGAGCGCTCGCCGGCAATATTGCCTTTCGCGGAGATAATTTCTAATTCATGTAATACTATATTGTTATTAATATTACCTTGCAGTTCTTAATTTTGCTTTGCATTTATGTTTCTTTACAAGTATTTGTCATTAATACTAACTCTTCTAATCTTTGTCATTGCGTGCACTCGACAAAATGCCGGGCGGACAGCGGCCACCAGCTGAACGTCCGGTCCGAGGTACCGGACGCAGCGCCCGAGGAGGAGGAGCACGTGGCGGCCGACCACCGCGAGGACGACCACCTCGAGGACGAGGAGCACGTGGCGGCCGACCACCGCGAGGACGAGGACGAGGACGAGGAGCTTGAGGTGGAGCCGTCCACCGGCCGGGGTCGAGGCCCCCGGCGGGACGACACCGCACGCCGTCGAGGAGGCTGTTCCCGACGGCCTCCCAGGAGGAGGCGACGACGAGGACGACGACCGGTGACGGTGGCGGCGGCGGCGGCGGAGACGACGAGGACGGCGAGGGTGGCGACGACGAGGTCCAGGGTGGCGACGAGGAGTCCGCGGGCGGCTCGAGTTCCACAGCTCCTCGTAAGCCCTTCCAGTGCGGCCCCACCAGGCTCCCTGACCCTCCAGCCGCTGACGAGCGCCCGGTGATCCGGCCCGCGGGCAAGTAAGTAACCATTGTTGATTTCTACACTTGTTCATATGACATTTTCAAATTCAAAATGCGTACTAACAATTGCTGTTAATGACTCGTGCAGGGGCTGGAAAAAGGTGACAAAAAAGGAGTGCTCACGTCCCAACTAGCATCCAGAGCCTGCTGATTAAGAAGCACTTCCCTGGTTTGGTCGTCACCCCCAAGGGTGAGACCATCGTGCCGGAGGATTGGCGGGACTTCTACCTTATCACGGACGACCAGGGAAAAGTCGTTGCTCAGAAGATCAAGGATGAGTTCTGGGTAAGTCTTTGCATCGCATCACATATCTCAATACAACATTATTCGTTGGACTTCTTTCAAACAATGAAATGATGTTTGATGCCTGTGTGCAGTTGTACTTCAAGTTGGACGAGGGGGTGGACGAGGTGCGGGCGTCGCAGCAGCAGGACGTGGTGTGCGCTGACCGGCTCGGGGACATGTTCTACGAGGCGCGTACCCGGCCGTCATCGCCTACTACGCCAACATGAAGAATCGAAGATAAGTAAGACGGAGGCCCGGGAGTTGTCTTGTCGGGGAGGAGACCGACCTCACCGAGGAGCAAGACTTGCGGGTAATTAGGCAGAAACATCCGTTATGATTTCTTACATGACACATTCCATTCATTATCTGTAATATCAAAAACTTGAATGTCATGCGATGCCTCCGGCCGGTGCGGCAAGTACGAGGACCGTTGGGAGGCAATTGTCGAGAGGGTGGCGTACGCTGCGGCGTACGCGGAGCGCCCGAGACGCCATTTGAAACGCAAGGCGGAGCTCGACCGGTCGGGGTCTCACACCACCAAGGGAGCCTGATCCCGCGAGTACATGGACAGATGGGTATGTATCCTTCGTTGATGCATTTGTTATAGCGCTCAATTGTCACTACTTGTAACCATGTTTGTGTTTTCCTCGCGATCGTCGTCGCATGGTGGTGAGCAAATCAACGAGTTCACGGGGTTCGCGCTTGCTCACATCGGCAAAGCGAAAGCGCCCACCACCGTGTACAGCTCGTCGCACGGGCCAGAGAAGTACACCAGCCCGACGGTCTACGAGAGGCTCACCAAGTACACCGCCGCAGCTCGAGCGAAACATGGCGACACCTACGACCCCGCCACCGAGCCCCTGGACACTGACCTCCTGCAGAGGGTTGGAGGAGGGAAGCAGCACGGCCGGTACTACTTGGCCAACAGCGCCATCGACCCGTCCTCTGTTGAGACGCTGACCGAGATCCGCAGGAGAGACCGGGAAAGTGGGGGCGGATCGCAGATCCCCATAGCGCCTCGCAGCGGAAGCGGGCCGGGTGATCGCAGCCTTCGTGTAAGTGGAGTTTCATGATGTAGCCTGCCTTCATGATGTAGCCTCGCCTTCAAATAACATCAATCGTGCTGGTGTAATATTGCGAGGCCACGATCGAGGAGATGAAGGCCGGGGAGCGGAGGAGCGGGAGGCGGCCATTGAGGCGAGGATTGAGGCGAGGATGTCGGCGCGGGTTCGGGAGCGTGTGGCGGCACCGACGGCGCACTACCGGCCGGTTCGGCGGTGCACTTCGCGGCCCGGATCCCGGGAATGGAGGAGCCTCCGCCTCGATCTACGCTCCACCACCGGTAGTTCCCCCGGTGCACCGCCTCTTCCCCGGACTTGGTCGGGTGAGTACATTACCTCTCGCTTTAGCTTGTCGCGTCGCTTGGCCTTCGTGCCCATGTTTGGCCTTCGTGCCATGTTTGGCCTTCGTGCCCATGTTTGGCCTTCGTGCCATGTTTGGCCTTCGTGCCATGTTTTTTGCGGGTTTTGGAACCTCCCGTGCGGGGGAGGTGCCGCCGAAATTTTGCGGGGAGTTGTACTAATTACATCACTTGTTCTTTGTGCAGCACCGTCGGCGGGTTCGAACCCGACTCCAAGCCCACCAGAGCTTCTCCACAGCACTGAGCCTCCCCACGCCACCGTACCGGGCTTCCCCACGCGACGCACGGGGTCCTCCACCGCCGCAGGGGTACTCGTGGCCGCAGCACCCGCACTCCGGGCCTGCCGCCTTCCCTCCGCACCCGGGGCACTCCGTCCCTCCGTGCTCCCTCCGCAAAGACGTCGGCCACCGGGCAAGCGCCGCCGCGGCCCTGGGCAGCCGAGTTGGCTGCGTGGGAGGATGCGGGCCGGGGCTCCGGGACCCAAGGGGATGGCGCCGTAGCTAGGTTTAGTCTTGTAGCTTGTGAGATATGTATGGATGACTTGTGACATGTATGACTCTTTTGCTTGTGGCCCGGATATGTTTGGATTCCGATGGACATGTATCGATGCTTAAAACCGTATTTCGTTGCTATATATGTGGATTATATGCTATATATGTGGGTTAATTGATATATATGTGATGCATGTGCTAAATTGTAATGTAAATGGAAAGAAAACAGAAAAAAAAATAAAATTTTTTTTTTCCAGGTTTGCCGATGGCTAGCCATCGGCAAACCCGGGGTTATGATTCAGCTAATCCCCCGGTTTGCCGATGGCCGTGGCCATCGGCAAACTTGCCATAACTTTGCCGATGGCCATGGCCATCGGCAAACCCATTTTTATTTTTTTTTCAAATTTTTTGCCGATGGCCTCGGCCATCGGCAAACTTAATGCCGACGGCCGAGGCCATCGGCAAAAAAATTTCAAAAAAAATAAAAAAATCTTTGCCGATGACCGGGGCCACGCGCCATCGGCAAAGCCACCGCCGCCCGACGGCGCGGCCGGGCGACGTGGCGGCTTTTCCGATGGCACGCGTGGCCATCGGCAAAAGTTTGCCGATGGCGATGTCAGTGGGCCATCGGCAAACTCGGCTTTGCCGATGAGTTTTTTGCCGATGGGGGTTTGCCGATGGCCACCGACCTTTGCCATCGGCAAACCCTTTGCCGATGGCAAAAGGAGCTTTGCCGATGGCGGCCGGCCATCGGCAAAAAACGCGAATCCGGTAGTGTCTTGCCCAGATGAGAAACTGCAAGCCCTGAACTGGGTGCATGCGGTCAAGGCCCTCTCATCATTTCGTCGGGGACTCGATCTCTATACTTAACGCTCCTCTATGGTCTGCTATTCCGGAGCACTGCGTAGCACGCCGGCCGTGGACGGCGTGGCCGTCAGCCCCTCCGACGTCGGCATTGGAAGGTCTTAAACCCATCATGGTCAGGAACGTGCTGCATTTCGCCGCTGCCAAAGCTGTGCCTAGATATCTCTTTTTATGTTCTCCTAGCGTGCTCTCAGTAATTATTCGTGAGCCCTATTGCATAAGACTCCGGTCGTGGCCTCATGATGCCAATCAGATTGGATCAATGTGAACTTTGTCATTGTGCTGGATAAATAACTACTTCGTTTATTACTCAATTACTCGACCAGCTTTTCTGGATTGGAATGAAAAAAGGATGCTGCTGTGCAGGTGTGATAAGAGTGTTGTCTCTGGTCTGGACGATTTGGATCTGTACTTTTCGTTGGTCGTTTGTGTCAATGTGTACCCGTGCCTTACACAAATATTATCGTTTGTTTGCAGGTTTTAATTACAGTTTTGGATAATAATGCTCACGGGTCATGAAAATTTAAGGTATATGCTCCATTCATTTTAAAATATTATATTAGTTAACATGCACAAGCACGCATGTGTCTAAAAAGTGTATACCCTTGTCAAAAAAAAAAAAAAACTCGCAATTTTAGAGTTTAAATTTTATCCCAAAATATGTACAGTTGTACTCATAGTACACAGGAACAACAACATATAGTAGCATTCTACTCTTGTTTCGTGTTCGTAGAGAAAAAGTTGCCACATGTGAAATTAAAAAGAGCTACGAATGAGTGTAGTACTCTGCCTCCATCTCCTAGAACACTCACCCTTGAACTTTTCAAGGGCATTATTATTATTTTCTATATATCCTTGGCTTGCGTGCTTGGCCCCACAATTACATTTTTATGAAATGGAGGGAGTATTATGACATTATTTTTTAGTTGCAACAAAGAAAATTTAATAGGGACTTTGCTAACGCTTGTGCGTGTAGGTTTTTCACGTTTGGCATGCACACAACACAGTCATAGAACTGCCAAGACTTCATGTACCCCACTGGAGACGAAGAAGGGGGAGAAAGCCCACCGGAACCCTAGGTTGTCGGAGTTGGAGGAGGAGGAGGAGGAGAAAGGAGAGGGGAGGAAGAGGAGGCCTAGCTTGGCCTAATCCGGCCGGATCCATAACCGCCCCCACCGAATCCGACGGATCCGCGGTTATCACCAGAAGGAGGTCGCCATCATCGTCGCTATCGCAAATGAGAGAGAGGAGTAGGAGTAGGAGGAGAAAGGAGGGGGAGAAAGGAGAGGAAGAAGGGGGAGAAATCCCACCGGAACCCTAGGTTGTCGGAGTTGGAGGAGGAGGAGGAGGAGAAAGGAGAGGGGAGGAAGAGGAGGCCTAGCTTGGCCTAATCCGGCCGGATCCATAACCGCCCCCACCGAATCCGACGGATCCGCGGTTATCACCAGAAGGAGGTCACCATCATCGTCGCTATCGCAAATGAGAGAGAGGAGTAGGAGTAGGAGGAGAAAGGAGGGGGAGAAAGGAGAGGAAGAAGGGGGAGAAATCCCACCGGAACCCTAGGTTGTCGGAGTTGGAGGAGTAGGAGGAGGAGAAAGGAGAGGGGAGGAAGAGGAGGCCTAGCTTGGCCTAATCCGGCCGGATCCATAACCGCCCCCACCGAATCCGACGGATCCACGATTATCACCAAAAGGAGCTCGCCGGTCGCCATCGTCGTCGCTATCGCAAGAGAGAGAGAGAGAGAGAGAGAGAGAGAGAGAGAGAGAGAGAGAGAGTTGGGCAGAGAAAAGGACGTGCGACGACTGTGCCATGCGAGCCAAGGCGGGAGAGGGGTAAGGAAAGACCGTGTGAGTGCGATATGTGCGGCGTAACGCAAAACCCTATTCATTTCGCTCAAAAAAAAAAACAGACAGGAAAATACTATTCGCTAATTTGTTATGAGAGAAATAGTACCATGGCTGAATAACAAGAGAACAGTAGTGGGTATGGACGAACATGGATCGTGCTCTTATAGAAAATGATACTTCGAAGAGCCTGGTGAGTGCTTTACCATAAACGTTATATGTTACGTGTGAGCATTTCTATACATAGGAGTATTTAGTAATTATTATTAGTATGCGTGGACAGCACACACTTGCGTATGAATCCATTCTTATTGCAATGGGCTGGAATAAAATTTCTTTAGAGATATTTGTTTGTTGATTACTATCCGTTCTAAATTATAAAAGTTGCTTTGATTTTTTTTTATTCATCCATTTTACTATGTGTCTAGACATATTATTATGTCTAGATGCTTAGCAAAATAGATATACCAAAAACATGATTTATAATTTGGAACAGAGGAAATATATCTTTTTTAAAAATCTTTGCACGCAAAGTTTTAATTCAATTAAATAATATTAAGGATAATATATTTCTTGAAGCATAAATTTATCGATTGAACTATATATGAATATTAGTGATGATAGACTTCTTTTATTACATATTGCATAATTAAAATACTTATATAAACTATTCATTACATATTGCATAAACTATTCATAATATATTGCATAGGAAAATAATGGCCATGTTTTAGATAGCATGATTGGAGATGCTCTTATAAAATTTTTATTCACCCCCCATTAAATTTATATTAAAACTTGGAGCTTCAAATTCATATGTTCCAAAGCGAAGCATTGACTTAGATCAACTCTACCTTAAAATATGATACATGTACAATATTTTTTATGTTGGTATATTCAGGCGTCATAAAAATTATTAAAGAAATATTGCTTAATTTGCTATCAAGGAAACAATTAAACAAAAACCTTGGGTTTGGTGCCTTTTAGATATTTTCCTGTAGAAAATGTATCCAAAACCTTAGTAAAAGTTGCTCAAGTTTGGCCTTGTTTAGATCCTGAATTTGGCAGGCGTTCACACACTGTAGCGCACTGTAGCAATTTCGTTTGTATTTGTTAAATATTATCCAAATATTGATTAATTAGACTCAAAAAATTCGTCTTACAAAGTACAATAAAACTGTTCAATTAGTTTTTGATTTCATCTATATTTAATACTCCATGCATTTACCGCAAGTTTGATGTGACGGAGAATTTTTTTTGCATAGTGCCAAAGTTAAGAGTTTGGGGTAAACTAAACAAGGCATTTGTTTAGAGTGGAATTTTGTGATCCCATAAAAATTGGTCCGCACACAACAAACTCATCTCCTGCACACGTGAACGTGACTGCCTGACACAGCCCCGTCCCGTCCCGTCCCGTTCCGTTCAGCTGCGCCTGCCGTTTCCCCACCTTCTCGTCTTCCTTCCTTTCGAAGCCTTCTACCACTCCCCACCTCTCCTCTCCAAACCCAAAACCCCAGCCCCATCCCGCCAACGCTACCACGATCCGTCCGGCCGCCGCCGCCGCCGCCGTAGCGATGGCATCGGCCTCGAGACCCTCGGCGCTCGACCTCGCCGCGCTCCAGGCCGCCGCCGACGGCGACCTCGGCCTCCTCAAGGGTAACCACGCCCCCCACCCCTCCGCCTCATGTCAACTCTCGGATGAACCACCAGTGCGTCTCGCATTTTGGTTTGGTCTGGACTCTGGACAGCCGCGCCGAGATACGTCGTCGATTTCCTTCCATTTGTTCTCTAGTAGTTTATGCAAATTGGTCGGGTCACCAGGAGATTTATTCGCTAGTAGAGATTTATTCACTAGTAGTTTGTGCAAATTGGGGTCCGCTCACTAGGATTGAGGTGCTGTTTGGTTTAGCAGAAGGTAGGGGGAAAGGCAATGGAATCGATTCAGGCCGCTACCTGTTGCAGAGTAATAAATATCCTAATTTGTTTGGTTGTTGGTTTTACTGGCGTGGATTGAGGTGCTGCTTGCTTTTGTTTGTTCACTAGTAGTTTGTGCAAATTGGTCGGCTCACTAGGAGATTTATTCACCAGTAGTTTGTGGCTTTGTGCAAATTGGGGTCGGCTCAATAGGAGATTTAAAGTTAATTACTGTAGTATTGTTATGCAAATTGGTCGGCACATTAGGATTGAGGATTATGCAAATTTTTTATTTTGTTTGTTGTTTATGGTCTGATTTCATCTGTTTTCATTGCTGTTTCTGTGGTTTGTCTTGGATAGAGATGGCGGGCAAGGTGAATCTGCACGAAGCCAAAGATGCCAGTGGCAATGGCACGCTCCACTTGGCTACCGAGAACGGACATTTGGAGCTCTGCAAGTTCCTGGTGGAGGAATTGGGGCTCGATGTCAATTCTGTGAATGCAGAAGGTGCGTGTGATGCGACTAGCTGAGATTCCCCTCTCGATATGCTATCAGTGAAATCCATCAACTTGTAGGCGAAGCGCCGGTCCACCTTGCTGCTCAAGAGAATGAAGGCGTCTTGAGGTACCTTCTCAGCCGTGGCGGTGACCCAGGGATGGTTGACTTGCAGGGTACCTCGCTGCTGCATTTCGCGGCCATGGGAGGTGCGTTCCTCAATCAGCTTTAACAAGGGCGTTGAGGATTCCATCTTGTGTTTGATAAGCAGTGCTGGTTATCTCATCGTGTCTCCAGGGAATTGCGATGCTGTAAATCTGTTGCTGTCCATGGGTGTTGATGTGGATCCACCAAATTTCCGTGGGACGCCGCTGCACGTGGCCGCCATCAATGACCAGGTTCAGGTTGTCAAGATCCTGCTGGAGCATGGTGCTGATGTAAGTTTCTGCTTTCATTCTTTCCACATCACACCAGGATATATGAATTCGACTAGCATGTGGCATCGACACAGGCCATGGTGGATTTTGCTTCATTTGAATGAGAAATTGTCTGTTGAGGACATGCTGCAGTATACTAGACAACCTTATATTTTTATGAATTATTTTCTATTATATTTCCTAGTCATAAAAACCCTGATATGTTTTCTTCTGCAGTCCAACAAAGTTGTTGGTCATGTCTACTCGCCACTCATGATGGCATGTGTTGGGCATTCTTTGGAATCCATGAAGCTACTGGTTAAGGTCCACTCATTTCTTGACTTAACTTGATGTGGCCTGAGCAACAGCCTTGATATTTTCCATTGAATATGTTGCCATGGACTCGTATTACAAAAGTGACCATTCTCTCTTCAGCTATTTATAACTGTATTGCCAACTCTATAGGCTGGTGCTGATGTAAACTTTGTTGCTCCCTCTGGACGATCCATTTTGACGGAGGCAACTGACAATGGCTTACCATTGTCAAGTTCTTGCTAGAGGCTGGAGCTGATCCTAACCTTGTTGATAAGGTAATGATGACTCCGGTTTTGGCTTTGTTTTTTCATTTACTGCTCTAATGATAGGTTACCTATGTACATTCTTGAAAAATTTTACAATTTATTTTCGTCAAGTTCTGCATCTCCGGATCAAGGCATCAGATTGTCTAGAGCAGAACAGTAAAATTCCAATGTTGAAGTGTTAGTCTAGTTGCACATATTATGATTTCACAAGCAATTTATCAATAATTAGAATTTTTCAAGTAGTAGTGTTTCTATATTTTCTTCATTTATTCCTCTTATCTAGAACTATTATTTCCATTGCTGATAAATTAATAAATAACTCTTTCTTTTTCAGAAAAAAGACTTGTGTTTTTTGTATCTTTTTTTGTGTTTCATGCCACATTGTATTACTACTTCTAGATTTTATTTATGATGCAGGATGGGAAAATCCCAATCATGTGCGCAGCAGTTAATGGGCAGCGAGCTTGTTGAAATTCTGTTTCCGAAGACAAGACCAGTTCCATCTCGTGCCGACTGGAGCGTTGATGGGATTATTGGAAGTGCGAAAGATCTGCTTTTTGATGCTCATGTATGTAAGATCGTAAGAAGTTTCTTATGGGCACTGCTCTCTCAGCCATGCTTGCTGTAACTCACTTTTGTTACCTGTAGCATTTATGATGTTAGGACCAGTCGAATGCATGCTATTTTGTGTAACTGCACATGTTGTCGTGTTTAGGATGCAGCTGTGGTGGAAGAAAGGATAGCTGATGCTAAGTCACAAGGAAAGGAAGATGATGATGTGCGCCAAAGCAAACAGGATGATGAGGTAAATTGACACCTCTACTCCTTTATTAAATATTTCATGGATAAATGATGTTTATTGTTGTTGATAGCTCACAGTTTTTCTGTTGATGGTTATCCTATCCTTCTGTGGTTCTGCCTTGTAATTTTGTCCACCTAATGATATTGGTAATGAAGTCCCTTCTAATCTTATCTCATTGGCATATCCTGGAACTGGTAGGGCTAAAAATTAGTTAGGAAGAGGATTGAGATTTTATTTGCCATGCTTAGAATCGGTTGGGCATTTGATAGTCCTGCCATCATAAAGGCTTGTGGATTCAATTGGAAACACTGCTAAACTTCGATTATTACCCCCCAACTTTGACTTAACTATATGCAACTGGTTAACTTGTATTTTATGGCCTAGAGTGCTTGAATGATGAGAGGGGTGTGGGACAGAGCACTATATTGACACTTGTAACCATTACATACTCTGAATTCTAGTCATGGAGCTGACCAACCAAATATCACCAGTAGCAGTTATCTTTCCACTTGGGTAAACACAAATCTTGGACCTATATCTCCATCAACAAGCTATTCTGGTCAGAGCGTGTGTCTGTGTGAAAGCACTCCACAAATGAAAATTTCTTTCTGTTTGTCAGTTTCTAGTATCGTATAAGGCAACTTTTTAAAATTGGACCCTTGAATGTGACTCGACTTGATTTACCTTTGTAATTTAAAACTGGTGTTACCTATAAATACCTGTTTCCATTAGTTGTCTGGGACTCTGGGTGTTGAATTCAAGTGTCATAAACATCTGGATGCTGCCCACTAATCCTGGCATTCTTTTACTCTATATATGCAGGAGGCCCGCCTTGAAGAATATAAAAAGATAATTGATCAAAAGACTTCCCTCCGCCGGAGCAACCTAAACCCTGAAAGGCCAGGTAAAATATACCTCTTCTAATCACAAATATAAGTGAATCTAGGTTTGTCAACTTGTAAGTCAAACTTTAAAACTTCAACAAGAATCCATAAAAATATGTTACTTTAAATGGACACAGTTATGTATAATAAAAATAAAGTTAGCTTCCATGATGAAGTCTATATAATTTTTTCTAATGAATAGGTAGGAGTATAATTTTGTGTATCGATTGTCAAAGTTAAAAAGAAGCTTAACTTAGGACATACCTAGATGGAGCTAGTATTTGTGGTTGAAGTAATGCGTTACTGCACAAGCAATCATTCAAATCAAGTGCTGGAAACATTCTTGTTTTTATTCTTGTTAGGTGGATGATTTGTTTCTACACTGGAACAATATTCTAGAATTGCATGAAATCCTCATTTTAGATATTACAGACAGTATGGGTTGTCTATTTTAAGTTAGGTTAACACAGCTTGATGGATAATTGCTTCCTCCGCCCAAATCTGAAAACAAGACAATTCTACCACTGATGTGAGATAGCAATGCCTTGAAGGAGCTATTTTTCTGATGCCCCGAATGACTTTAGTTGCTACGGTGCTTTGGTAAAGCTGGTTGAGCATCTACATACATAACATGACTTGGCAACGAGTTCAGGTGCAGGTCGTTTGGAAGATTGTGTTGTAGCGTGCGCACACGTATCTGAGGATGGATATGACAGTGGTAGTTGCATAATTGACATACTGTTTCGACGCCATGTGGGTATTCGATCACAATTTAACCGTTCGATGCCCATTCTAAGTTGCTACATCTCGAAATTGCACGATATTATTGTGTGCACCATTTCTCTGATGAGGTTTTCTATGCGTGTACACGTACCTACAGTAACGATGCTATCTGCTATGCTGATGGGGCATACTTTGTGTCTCTGAATTGAGTTGCTGCGCAACTCGCAAATTCCAGTTTCAGTTCGTGTTCCACGCCGGCATCATTCCGAGCTCTCATGTCACGTTTCTTTCCCTCCTGCAAATGATTGCTTGCCCTGTGCCCGTCAACGCATGCGAAGGAGCGAGAAAGCGAAGCGGCCGAATGCCCTAATGACTAGCACGCACGGCTATTTACGAAGCTAGCTGTAGCTCCTCCAATGGGATGGCACGCCCAGCGTCGCGTCAAACGTCATCTGAAACTGAAGCAGGCGCACGAAACGAAAGATTCAGCCGCATGGCGGCATCGCACTGCTGCCGGGCACCGCCGCACGATCTACATTGCCGATAACTACACCATCGCTTCTCCTGGTCCATCAATCGCCCGGCAATGTGCGCGGGTCAGGATGCAGGATTTTCTGGGTTGACCCAATGACCCAAAACCCAGAGATTAAAAAGTAGTGTAATTACCCTATAGAGCCGACCCATTAATTTTTCTGGGTTAATTTGGGTTCCACCAGTGGGTAATCGGGTAACCCATTCGTCGGCCACAACAGAGGAGTCTGCTTGCTTCCTTGCTTGCTGAGCCTGCTTGCTTGCTTCCTTGCTTGCTGAGCCTGCTTGCTTGCTGATGCACGCCCGACGCCGTCTAGCTGTCCACCGAGACGGAGGAGGAGCACCGGCGCCGCCGAGGAGCACTGGCACCGCTGCCGCCTCATGCACGGCGAAAGCGCTTCGAGCATCGCAACTCCATGGCTCCTTAACCTCTGCCTCCCCAAGTTCGCCTTTCTTCAGCATTGATCCGAGCTCGCCGAGGCAGTTGCTTCGACCCACCGCGGGGTTGACCACCGAGGTGGCGACTGGCACCCTGAGGACGACGAGGAAGAAGAGGCGGTGGAGGCTTCCGACGACGAGGTCACGGCGGCAGCGGTCGTACGCAGAGTCGCTCCAGAACTCGTTCTATCATGGGGCCTGGACGGCGTCGAGGCTCCGGCGCGGCGGTGCGTGCACGACGACCTGTTGATCGCGCCAATGGAGAGAAGCGGGGACGTGAGCGGGAAGGATACGCCGCGATGCATCGCCGGCGGCTGGAACGAGGCGTCGTGCGGTTGAACGGAAGAAGGTCGCACGGAGCAACTCTGGTCTGGTGTAATCGGGTTACCCATTAGGTTTCGTGGGTCAAGCATTGGGTCAACCCAAAACCCAAAAATTCCTTCATGGGTAGTATGGGTAGGACACTGGTTGACCCAATCATGACCCACTTGCATCGCGATGCGCGGGCATCGCACAATGCAGTCGACAGCGGCAGTGAACTGAACTGCCGCAGAAGCAAAAACCCGTCACGACCGGCGCCCTTTTCCCGCTATTTACCCGGCTTTTCTTCCTTTGTGCCCTTGTTATCGCGAAAAGTAAGGTTGAAAATCATGGTAGCAATTTTCTCTGTTTTTAGCAATTATTGTCTAATCGTAGATTAACTAAGCTCAAAAGATTTGTTTTATGATTTACAATATTTTTAAATCTATATTAAATGCTCTATGCATATGTCCAAATATTCGGTGTGATAGAGAGAGATTGTGAAAAATTAGAATTTTGAAGCAATCTAAGCAAGGCCCCACAGTCGCATCTACGACGAGCGTGGGTCGATTCACCATCCATAATTTGTGCCACACATCTGCGGAGGAAACCAAGGCTAGCCACCCATAGTAAGGCTAGACACTCAGTTAGCAACAGAGGCTAGCCACCCATAGTAAGGCTAGACACCCAGCTAGCAACAAAGTTGCTTGGAGAAAAATTGGGAATCAGAGCAAGAACAAGAGTAGAGATAGCATGAAGAACACACAACTTAGCAAGGAATGATTGTATTGTTGGTTAATTGTTATCTTCTTCCTCCTCTTGATACTCTTCTCTCTTATACAAGGCCGAAGCCTGACTGGCGGACGCAACCGTGCATGCTACTCTCACAGCCACTCGGGTCCCACGATGAGTTAGTTCGGTTGGCGCCTACACGGACGGAACACCTCGAGCTAGAAGTGGACGCCGTGTTGGTGATCGTGCCCGTGTCTTGGTCATTCGACGCCACCATCTTGGTGACTGCGAACTGGCGTGTTGCGGGCGTGTTCTTGTCACAGCCTTTGGCGTCGCATTCCTTCTCCGGTCTCGTGGTGTCGTCGGTGTTGCTGACATCCCCCCGTGAAGAGAGATTGCTTGTCCCCAAGCAGGTGCCTGGGGAAAGCGTTGCTTGAGAACTTCACGATCTTCCCATGTCGCCAACGAGCGATGCATACCTGACCACTGAACAAGCACCTATGAAGTCACAACATTGTCAGAAGTGACAACGCGTTGCTGGAGTATCTTGATTGGTATCTGAAGGCCCTCTAGTGTATTTGTTAGCTGGCACACGGTCTGGGCGACAGACATAGCTGTCTTGAGCTGTGAGACATGGAACACAGGGTGTATGGTTGAAGAAGTTGGGAGCTTGAGCTTGTAAGTTGTGTTACCAATGCGTTGTATGATTTGAAAGGGCCCAAAGAACTTGAATGATAACTTTTGATTAGCTCTTGGTGCCAAGGATGTCTAGACGTAGGGCTGTAGTTTTAAATAAACCCAGTCATCCACCTTGAATTGTCAGCCTGTGTTTTCATCCACTTCTGAGCTTGGTAGAGGCCCTGCTGAATCAGAGAGGTCATAAGCGACTTGTCTTGCATCCAATCATCAAGAGATTTAGTACTGACCGCATCCTCAGCCGTGATGCCAAAATGGCGTGGGGTGATGGCCATAGAGAACATAAAAGGGAGAATAGCCTAGGGGCTAGGGAGTGTCAAGACGTGTTGTACCAAAACTCGGTGAGATACAACCAATCGAGCCATTTAGATGGTTGTTGGCGGCTCTTAACTCATGTTTTATACCACCAACATTAGTATATAGATCACCAAAAACAACATAGATAGGGGTTTTGAGCTAACCATTTTCATAGTTTTGGTGAAGTTACTTGTTTTGCAGGACTTATATGAAATACACTAAAATAAAACATGGTCCAAGCAAAACAAAGGAAAGAAAGGAAGGCGGCCCAGTCGCCAAACAAACCAGAGCCCAGACAAGAGGAGATTGAACTAAAACCTACATCAAATAAGCCCATCAACACAAATGCTCAACATGGACCAACTCAGGATGCCGAGGGGAGCATGTCCACCAAAATTACTGGGCTAGTTTGGCCACAGGAGGGGCGCGCGCGCGCCAAAGGAGCGAGCGCACCAGCCCTAGCTCCTCCTGGGCCCATCTTTGGTCAATTGGTGCCATTCAATGAGAAGAGGACGGTGCAGGGTGAGAATTCCAGGTTCAATATACCTAGACGCCTTTGGAGGTCAGTTTGGGGCATTTACCGTGTGTTTGGTTGTGGGATCAGCGGGTTGGAACGGCTCCAACCCGTGTTTTGGGGATGGCTCCAACCCTTCCTTTGTTTGATTGCGAGAGTGGGTTCGCTCCATTGTCTGTTTTTTGAGGATTCAGATGGGGTTGGATCCATCCTATTTTCTGTTTGGTTGGATGGATTCGAACCAAACCTGAATATGGTCACCTCTGGTGAGGTTACCCTTCTCAATTTATAAACATCATAGCACAACATATAATTTCATCATCACAATATAAACAATACAACATAATTTCTTCAGCAACTCCAAACATTTGAACACCATAGCACCATGCACCATTTCAACACAAAATAATCTAATAACCACATATAAAAGTCATGGCCATATTACAAATAAAAGTCTTAGGCCATATCCATAGGCACATTACACACTAATTATATAAAGTCTGATGCTTGCATGATGCATCAAGTTCAAGTCTTACACAATATATAGCAAGTTCAAGACTTCCACATAGCAAGGTACAAGCTTACTTAGACCACAAATATAAAGTTCTATGTGGTACTAACAAAAGAACCATCCCATGATTACAACTTACCCTTACTGATCAGGATCAGAAAAGTTGTTAGGAGCAACAGGGTAGTTGTCAGCAATGTACTTTGCAACCCAATTGAGTTTATGTTCAAAAGGCAAGGAGTTGAAAGCTCTTGCTATGTGAGGATGTTGGACCAAATAGGAATGGTAGAAGGATAAGTAAGTCGAATTGAAACCAGGCATACCCATCACGTTGTCATACAAATCAGCCGGCACATCATTGTCAGATTTCCCCACTTCCTTTATCGCCTTGGCTAACTTGGTACTTCCCCATTTAATTGCAGCCACCAACTCATCTTGGTCAGTCCTGGCCCTCTTCTTGCACTTGTTAGGAATGGTTGCCTTGTTGGTAGCCGATGAAGTTGCCGCATTGTCCCCTTGAGCTGCACCCCTATCACTCTCTATCTCCGTCCTCTGCACCTCACTATCCCAGTCATCTATGCTTTCGTCATGTGTACCTAGAGCCACACCTGAGTCTTAGCAAACAAGCCTGTAGCCATGGTACTTCCAAATATTGTGTGCATCTCCTCAAAGTTTTTAATACGCTTGTTTAGAAATTCAGCATCAGACTTGTGATCCTGCAATATATGTACAAATATTGTGTGCAATATATGCATCAGACTAGAAATTCAGCATCAGACTTGGTCAAAATCTACGGCTGTCAGTACATTTTGAGTTGGATGCTTGTATCTATCACGAAAAGCATGCTGCATTTCCTTGAGAATAGTGGCTCTTATATGTGTACCATCAAGTGCTCCTATACAATCCTACGTGAAGTTCAAAGAAGTGAAGATTAGGTCAATTAGGTTTGGCAAAAAATACATTTAGAATATGACATAAGGTTGAGTTTCACACCTTCAAATATGGATACCACCTTATGTCTCCTTCAATTTTAGATGGAGTGTCCAATGAAGGGGGCCTAATATAATCATCTTGTAGCTCACCAATAGCATGAAGTACTTTGTTAAAATAACGACTGACCGTTTCTCCGGATCTACCAAAATTGGTTGCAACTACTCTATTCCTAATATTGTGCCCCACAGTATGGAGAAACATTGCCACTTGCTCCTCAACACAAATATGAACAGTATCTTCAAGTAAACCACGATCTCTAAACAACTTGCAAAGCATAAAGAAACATGCTTTGTTCATTCTCAGCATGTTAACACAAGTTGTGTCATCCCTCCAGATTTTATCATTGAGGTATTCTATTCTCTTCCTGTCCCTTTCATATATTGGTGCATAAGTAATCCCTTCCCTTCTTGCAATTTGTTTTCTTTTCCTAGACCGAGCAACAATTGTCATGACACATAACAACCAATGTGCGGCAGCAGCAAAAACAAATGCCTTGAGCCTATTATTCATCTACATACAATAGCACAAGCAAGCGTGTTATTCTTCATAGCAAAAGGGTGCTCCTAACCATCTAGGCGTTGTACGCAAACGGCGGCCCCCTCGCGGGTTCCATCAATCGCATCAACGAAGTCGCTATGAAATCGCTATGAAAAAGTAAAAACAGAACAAGACTTGGGGCGGATCGGTACCTTAGGGCGGCTCCTTGAGAGGGCTAGGCGACGGGCGGGGCTCCTCCTCGGGCGAACCTGGGGGCGGGCAGGGCGGCTGCTGCGGCGGATCTGGAGGCGGATCAGACCGAGGGACCGCGTGGCCGCCTGGGGCCGAGCGCCGGCGGGGCGGACCTTCAGGACTGCCGGCGTGGCGGCGGACCGGCGGGGCTGGCGCTGGGCGAGGCCGCAGCGGACAGGCGGGAGTGGATGGGGCGCCGGCGGCGGTCCAGGTCGGGGCGCCGGCAGAGGTGACGAGGGCGCTACGAACGGGAGTGGATGGGGCGGAGGAGAAGGATAAGGTTTCTCTGGTGACCGTATCACACGTGAGACAAGCCAACCCGAGCGGAGCGGCTCCGTCCGTCATTTTTCGGCGGTCCAAACCAACCTGCATCTACAAGGAATATTCCCCTGAGAGCCAACCCACCCCACCCTAAAACTCCATCCAAACAGCTAAAAAGTGGGTCGAACCCGCTCCGGCTCGCTCCACTCTCCAACGAAACACACGGTAAGAGGGGAATATTCAAAGAATTATTCTCCCTCCTCCACCCATAAATAGATGAGCTCTTCCCCTCTCATTTGATCAACCTAAGAAGGAGCATACATAAGAGCAGCCACGCCAGCAGAGGGGGAGGAGGCTACTCGTACTGGGACAGGAAGAAGGGCAAGGTGAAGCGCTGCTGCGAGATCCCTGGGTTCGCCGCGCAGGTGGTCATCTCCGCCGTGCTCGGCGACGCCCGCGCTCCGCGCTCATCACCGGCGTCATAGGCTCGCTCATCGCAGGGTCAGGGTGAGTGGGTGACCGACGGACGCCGGCCTAGAGATCGGGAGAAACATGACCGATCTTCTTCGATCATGGAAAAAATGTACGTACATTTACACGTGCGCCACCGTGCGTGCACGCGTCCGTAGGTAGACACTTCGTGGCGAGTTTACTGTGGACAATAATCAGTAACGATGATGATGTTGGTGGAGCAGTAAAACTAACCATCTATAGTAAACCACCTAGCTCCACAGCCTCTAGCCCTGTTTGGATGTTTGAGCTAGTTTGAGCCAAACTACTTCAAAATAATCCAAATAGAAGGGCTAGAGCTAGGTTTTATTGAAACTAGCTCATCTAAAAATACAGCCCCTCAAAGAGGTGATTATTTGGACTAGTTCGGTTAGGCCCAATGAAAAATGATGACATCATCGTGTATTCTGTATATTTTTGGAAATAAAAAAAATTCATATCTCCTAAACCATATATCCTGATTAAAATCTGATCGCACCACAATATTTATATTACAATAAACTCATTAAAACAAGATCCCACATGGATATGTTTTGATAATTTTTTTACAAGTGTTTCGATAAAATTTTAACGAACATTTATCTAATGACTAATATTATATTTGAAGATGTTATGTTGAAAATACATTTATTGTCAAACTAGCTCTTGAATCCAAACATCTCTTTAGCTAGAGCTAGTTTGGGCTAGTTTAAAACTAACTCTAACCTCTAACCTCTAGCCGAGTTAAAGTGATCAAATAGGGCCTATAACACACTTTCATTCGCTCGTTCACAACCCGACATTCCAGCTAAAAATCACTACTAGAAAAATGATTTTAGGAGATTAAGTCAAATCATGTTTAGAGACGGCACACCTAGCGAACGCCTCCGACCTCCGTAAATGTGCCAGGGGCTTAAAGAATGGCCTGCCTCTAAAAATCAATTACGAAAGTAGGAGTCCAAAGACGACCTCTGGAAATCATCAATTAAGGCGGTCATCTTAGGACGTCAGTCTCTATAAATCAATTTTCATAGGAGGGGCACCTTAAGGTGATTGCCTCTGTTAATCAATGGTTTTGGTCGGATGCAGTTGCTATAAGCTCATCTCCTCAAATTGTTTTATAGCAGTGGCGGATCCACGGGCCCCTCCAAGGAGCCACAAACTTAGGCAACAATTCTTTTTATTTTCCTATTTTTAGTACACAATTAATGCATTTTTATGTTTTTTCTATTATTAGTACATAATTAGTGTAATTTTTACATTTTTTCTATTATTAGTATATAGTTAGCATAATTTTTGATCTTATAGTATTGTTTTAGCCCCTCCCTTAGTCCGTTTCTAGATCTGCCACTGTTTATAGAGGTGAACATCTTAAAATATTTTAAAATGTTCTTCTCTATAAACAGCTTTATGGTGCAATGATGATGGAGTGTGGCAATTGGTTGGTGGTTGCGTTGAGCTTATGAAGTGGTAAAAATAGTTTATGAAGATGTGATAATAGAGATCCGACCAATCCTGGTTTAAAAACTTATGTTGTTATTATATCTACCCTCCATTTTAATAACAATTTGTTTTACTTTATCCTAATAACAAGTTAAATATTCTTAGGTTTGATCAAGTTTATAGATTTTTTAATATTTACAACATTAAATTAAATTATTTTAATTAAACTCCACATAAAATATATTCCGGTAGCCCATTTTTGAACCAGCAGATGCTATATCATTTTTTCTAAAAGTTTGATTAAAGTCAAATAAAAGCCAATGTGTACTACGTATAATAATTTAGAACACATGGAGTGCCTATCTTTTTAATGTTCTCAGCCTGCCGGACCGGGGGTGGGCTGGGCTCAAACCACCCTGCCCTTGTCATCGTGGGCGGATTTACAAAATGGGGCTTCAGCCCCCCCTAATTTCTTGATTTCAATGCTAATTACTGTAGCAAAAGCTTGATTTCACCATTAAATTTTCATGTAAATCAACATTTCTATTATTTTAGCCCCCCCTAATCCTCCATCCTGCATCCGCCACTGCTTGTCATGTCATTACATCCCCCTATAGCCCCGCACCCGAGGGCTAGAGTGCTCTGATGAGAGGTTGAAGATGAGTTTTGATGTTGGGTTGCCTTCACTAGACGCTGGTTGGCTCACTACAAGCAATATCATTAAATTGTAATGAGTACGTTAAATATCTAATGACGCTGCATGGAGTGAGCCAACCCGTAGCCAACGACCTCACTACTTCATCAATTTTGAGGTGATGAGGAGTGCCCTTGTGAGGTCTACACTCGATTTTTAGGAAAATATTAATTGTATTACATTGAGCTGAGCATCCCCAACCGTTTGGAAAATAGTTTGCATTTATGTATTTGCAAAAAAAAATCTAAAAAATACATATCCAACAGTTTGGCAAATAGAATTGCCATTTTTTATTAACTTGGTAAAAACCTGGGAAGGACTCCCATTTATGCCAAGCCGGCTCGGGCTTGGCATTGCTCGCTTGCGAGAATTCCTCCTCCCACGCGTACTCCCCGATGCTTCGCGCCTCCCTCCGCCGTAATTTTTTCTTTTTTACCAAGTGAATAATGTCAAACCATTGGAGATTGCTTTTTTTAGCTTTGCCATATTTAGTTAGAACTTGACAAACTTTCTCATTTGCTAAACGAAATATGCAAAACGGTTGAAGATGGTCTAAGTAATTATATAGAGTACATAAGATTAACATCCATCGTAGACAGTATGGTAGTAGATATGGAAGGAAGAGAGAGGGAGTAACTCCAATGGTTAGGCAAATAAGTTTGGCATTCTTGTCTTTTTGGCAAAATTCTCAAAATCACCTGTCCAACATTGGCAAATGACCTTGGCATTTTTCGCAACTTGGCGAACACCAGGTGGTATTTGGCATATATGCCAAACTACGGTTCGCTTGCAATCACCCTCGCATGCTACTCCCGCGGGATATTTCTCCCTCGCACGTACAATTTTTAATTTTACCAAGTCAATTTTGCCAAACACTTGAAGATGGCCTTTTTTTCCTCCTCATATCTTGGGACTTGGCAAATAACAACAATTGGTAAAAAAAAAATTGTTTGGCAAATAACTTCAAGATTTACGGCCGAGATTGTTTAGGGAGGAAAACGGCCGACGGTGTGGAGGACGCGGCCGTGTTCAAGCAGCCGATAGACCCGCATATGAAGGACCTCTTCCCCCGTTCCGATGCTTCTGCACCCGAAAACACTGACGTGACGATCGGAGCATCCAAGCATGGTGTTGTCGTGTGACATGTGTGTAGCCTGTCTGCTGGAGATCCATTCGAAGGACATGGTGGTGGATAAGCGCACGACATGGCCAAAGGCCATCATCGAGTTTTCGGTGCAAGCGGTCGTACGACTCCTACGCACAGGTTCAAAGCAACCCTAGCCCCGTAGAAAACGTGTCGGATCAGGCCTTCCTCGCTGGTCGGGGGGAGGGGACTATTGTGGAACTTGCAATCTGGCCGCCACCAAAGGGTTCTAGAGCACGTCAACGAGGTGCACTCTGTTGTGAGACGTGCTCGGCGAGGATTTCATCACGATCGTGTAGGAGGTCCACGCACCCCCACGGGTTCCAAGATGAACGGCCTCGTCAACCCACCAACATGATCGACAGTGCATTAAGCAGCCACGCCCAGGTCGTGATCGTGATGATGCTCGCGTCTAAGGAGCATAAACACGTGCATATTTGATATTTGCTATTGCTATCCTACTAAAAAGAGCGAAAGAATTAAAGGGGAGATCTTACTCTTCCTCTCTCATAGCCGTTCGATCTAATTGTCGACTTATACAAGCCGTCCATAGTCCGAGATCTTACATCCTATACCTCCTTACCTATAATCCTTCTCCAACGTGGACACGCTATATCCAGCCAATATGGCTCCTCCTAAGCCAAGACTCCTCTTCGTATACAACGGGACTATGGGCTACGTATACAAATCCGTCCATAAGTCTCTTTGAATTGTGCCATCTACATACGAGCCCAGACAATTGTTGCTAGCTTCTTTTCCTAGCTTTATTTAAGCGTCCGGCCGTATGTACATGAACAAGCTTCCAAGATATTACGTATCGTGCTTGAACACATACATGTATCCCGACCGGCTCGTGGCTGTATACCTACATGTATGAACCTGGATACGAGGCCTAACCATAGTGGCTTGCTTCTTCCCATGCACACATGACGAGCACCTACGTGAGCACACGACTACGACCGGGCATAGGCACGTGAACCCGTTAACACCGTTGAACATTATACAGCACTGCTGGCGCCGGACGATGTGATTGTAGGTGAAAACCATTGCTGCTAGGTTGTTGATGAAAGGATTTCAACTAATCTTCAGAAGAAGATTACAAGGAGGATGTCCTCAGCATCAACTATATATGGCGGTGGTAATATAAGCAGTTCGTCGGCCCCTACGACCTAGCTCATCTGTCGGACTAAGATACGATCTAATAGATATTCATGGAGTCTTAACTCACTGAAGCTAAAGATTTAGTCTTTCGCCAACGTAAAATTTATTATACTAAGATGCTTTTGGCAAACACGTGCGTGTCGCACGTGCATATTCGCTAGTCCTACTATAAAAGAGCGAAGAAATTGATAAATAGTTGTTACCTGAGATTTCATACCCACCCTATATTTTAACCGTTAGATATAACTTGAGATCTTGATCCAATGGATATTAGACCTCCTTACTTTCTAACAGGTGGGCTACCCGTAAGATGTAAGATTTGCTTGTGTTTTTGCCATACAAAATTATCGATGGACGGATTTTTTTCTCACCGTGCTCTCTGGTTACCCACCCACGTACCCACATCACCCCTCTAGCGTCCCGACCCAGACCTCTGTCTTTCCATCTACGTCGCCCGCATACACAGGTAAGCCCCTTGGCCTTCAGAGTCCCGATTCCCGACCCAAACCTCTCTTTCCATCGTTAAGCCCTGAAAACGTGAGCCACGACATAACCCCAACCTCGCACAAGTCCACCGGCGGCCCACCGGCGAAGCAGAAGATCGGTCTGTCTTTCCCATCAGCGCTGCCCTTTCACTCGGCGTGGGCACCGTCCATACGCTCCAGTCATTCGGTGTCGATGGAAAGAAACTGCAAGATAGCGAATTAGCAAAAGTATAATAATTTATCCCGCATTATCAATTTTGATTTTTGTTATAAATCTTATCCTTTTGCATTCATGTAACAAAAGTTATCTGCCTAATAACTATGTTGGATTTCTACCAGCTAAAATATCAGGATGGCCAGAAGATAGGCCATCCTTTAATCATGAACCTATATTTCAATTCAAGTTCCTGATTTTTTTCTTCATTCATGTTACACAACTGCTAGCCCACGGCGGGAAAGCCAATCTGAACTGCTGAAGCAAAAAGCATGTCCATTGGCTTAGAGTCAAGGACTAAAAGCAAATCAATTCATTTTTCTCTTGTTCATGAGGGACTATTCAGTTATCAATTATTTTAGAAGTCTGGGAGTGTTGTTCAAAACTTAACTCCATTTAAGCCAAGATCATATTCAGTTTCTGTGCACTCTAAGCGGAAATACATTATAGATCATATGTTCGATATGTTCTCCAACAAATATATTATAGATTTGGAGTAATTTGGATGGTGCCAGAGTGCAAGATCCTACGAGTACAAGATTAGAATTGTATGTCTATGCATGGCTTGCTCTTTGTAAATAAATTTATGAATCCAATTTGGCTTGATAAAGCGTGACGATCAAGGTATGCAATCATATGTTCTGCATACTACATTTAAATTTCTTTATGCTCCGGTCTCCAGTTTTCTAATTCAGTTTGTGGATGACCATTTACTCAGTAAGCATGCCAAGTTTTTCAAATGAACAAAGGTTCAGACTCTTACTCCCATGCGCTATATCTTACATGACCATACTTGCTCTTTTCCTATGTTGCATGAACTTGGAAGATGATCCTTACTTATTGAGATAATTATGTCTTGTGTCTTATATATGGAATTTTTAGGAACAAGCTATACCATGATTTGCAATGAGGCCCTGTCTATTAAATTCCTGAAAGTGTTATTCATGCTTTGGAGAGTAGGTTGTTCCACAGGTAGTAGCATGGTTAGTGATTTGTAGTTCATACAATGTGGTCTTTCTTGTCTGAATTATGTTTGTTCAATTTGATGAATATTGGCATCGTGATTTAAGGAATACGGGATGGATGGCGAGGCCAATTTATTGTCATTAGACATACATTTGCAATCAAATTTCTTCTTGTGAATTCTTTATCATTATCATGACAAGGCCGAGCAAAGCAAGTATAATAAGGGGTTGTAAGCCAGCTAAATACTGACGCAGATGAGAGAATAGAGAAAAGAGAGGAGAAACGAGTTGTAAGCTTATAGCTGACTTGGACACAAGAACCAAGAAACTATGAGGGAGACAAGTAAGCCATATAATAACTGTGAAGGGCTGACAACTATATAGAGTGAAAAGAATCTTGCAAGGAACCTTATAGTCAATAAGTCGATTGTATTATTCACCTTGCTTATGATGTCTATCTGTGTCACACCCGTTGCCCGCCGGCGATCGCCGGAGACGTGAGATAGCCAAGGTGGATCAACGCCGACGACGAGCGGAGGACACCTCCGGAGCTCGCGTGCTGTTTTGCTATTACTTTTTCATGTCTGATACAAACCAAGGCGAATGGCTTAAGTGCTCGTTCCCTGATCGGCTCGATGGCCCACTGTCATAGACGCTGGCGCGAAGGCCCACAAGTCATAGACTTAAACGATTACAGATAACGGTTCAAACTGAATACGCTACGATAGCATGAAGACGTCTTCTGTAGATTACGCCGCCGTGTCCCGAGTTGTAACACCTCCCCCGGCTGAAGAACCTGGTTGTCCCCAAACAGGTGCCGACGGGTACTTCGCCTTGAGCACGTCGTGATCCTCCCAGGTAGATGATTCTTCAGGAATGCCAGACCACGCGACGCGCACCTGCACAATTGCTTTGTTACCTTTCTTCGTGAGACGACACTCCAGGATCCGTTCCGGAATAGCTTCGACGGATCAAGATCCACTGTCCCGGGCAACTCGGTGAACACCGGAGTATAGTCGTGTAAATGGTTTAAGCCGAGAAACATGGAATACCGGATGAATCTCACTGTAAGCCGGTAATGCCAAACGATAAGCCACTGCCCCAATCCTTTCCACAATTTGATAGGGCCCGAAGAACTTGAAGGTCAGCTTTGGAAATGGCCGACTAGCAACCGATGATTGAGTATAAGGTTGCAGTCTGAGCAGCACCTGATCGCCCACTTGGAACACGCGATCAGTTCTCTTCTTGTTTGCCTGATTCTTCATCCTGTTCTGTGCCACCTCCAGTTTGGTTTTCAGGCGTTCCAACTGATCAGCACGGTCAGCCACCAATCCACTGACCAATGGTGGAGTATCTACAGTTCGAACTGGAGACAATCCCAGATTAGGTTCTGTTCCAAACAGAGCAACACATGGTGAACACCCAATGGCACTGTGAAAGCTTGAGTTGTACCACAGCTGGGCCAGAGAAAGCCATGTCTTCCAAGTCCTTGGTGTATCCTGGACAGCACATCTCAGATACATTTCTAAGCACTGATTTGTCCTTTCTGTTTGTCCATCCGTTTGAGGATGATATGCTGTAGACATATTGAGTTTCACCTTGTATGATTTGAAGAAATGTTGCCAAAATGAGCTCACAAATACTTTATCACGATCAGACACAATGCTCTGAGGCAAGCCATGTACTTTTACTACATTGTCCATAAACAATTGAGCCACTGTTGCTGCTGTGTAGGGATGTTTCAGAGGTAAGAAGTGGGCATACTTTGTCAGTCGATCCACAATAACCATTATCACAGAATAGCCATCAGACTTAGGCAGTCCCTCCACAAAGTCCATAGAAATGTCCTGCCAGATGCCAGTAGGAATAGGCAAAGGTTGCAGAAGACCAGCTGGATGATCATGAGAATGTTTGGACTGCTGGCAAATGGAACATTGTTTCACAAAATTATCCACATCTGCTTTCATCCCTTTCCAATAGAATAGCTTCTTCAACTTGTAGTATGTAGCAGTCACTCCTGAATGACCCCCAACTGCTGAAGAATGGCAAAGAGCTATAAGTTTGGTCTGTAAAGCAGTATTGCTTCCAATCCAGATTGCATTGTCCTTTTTAATGAGACCATTGTCCAATACATATCCATCAGCATTTGGACTGGATAAAGCTAATTGTGTCAACAAGTCTTGAGCCTGAGGATCAGTCACATAGAGTTAGTGACCTCCTGCACCCACATTGGTTGTAACTGAGATACAGTGTGTAATGCCATCACATGAGGAATCCTAGACAAAGCATCAGCAGCCAGGTTCTCTTTACCCTTTCTGTAAATTATCTTAAACTGAAGACCCATCAGCCTGGCCATGGCCTTTCTCTGCATTTCTGAGTGTAAATGCTGTTCATTCAAATAAGTGAGTGACCGATGGTCGTAAGGATCTCAAATTCTTGTCTCTGAAGATAGGGTCTCCACTTTTCCACCGCCATGATCGGGGCCAGAAACTCCTTTTCATATATAGAGAGGTGCTTGTGCTTAATGCCCAGGGCCTTACTAAGGTAAGCAATGGGTAGCTTCTGTTGCATCAACACAGCTCCAATGCCTTCTGCACATGCATCAGTCTCAACTTGAAAAGGTTGCTTGAAATCTGGCAATTTGAGCACAGGTATTGTTGTCATTGCAACTTTCAGCTTGTCAAAAGCTTCCCGTGTCTGCCGACCATTGAAAAGTTTTCAGCTCGAGGACATCGTTAGTGGTTTGGCAATAACACCATATCCTTTGACAAATTTCCCGTAATACCCAAGCCAAGAAATGCTCTAAGCTCAGTCATAGATGTAGGTATAGGCCACTGTAACATGTCTTTAGTCTTGGAAGGATCTGTGGCTACTCCTTGGTCAGATATAATGTGACCTAAGTATTCCAAGCTTGATTGAGCAAAGCTACATTTACTAGACTTGAGATAGAGCTTGTTGGTCCTTAACACTTCAAAGACCTGTTGAATGTGTTCCAAATGTTCCTCCAAAGATTTACCGTAAATCAAAATGTCATCCAAAAACCAAGTACAAATTGTCTAAGGAAAGGCTGTAATAATTGGTTCATCACACACTTCGGAATGTGGTCAGGGGCATTTGTCAAACCAAAGGGCATAACCTTAAATTCATAATGTCCCCGATGTGTTTTGAAGGCCGTCTTGCATTCATCAGCTGGTAGCATTCTAATCTGATGATAACCTGATTTCATGTCCAGCTTGGTGAACCACTTGGCCCCTGATAGCTCATCCAATATCTCCTCAATGACAGGCATAGGGAATCTGTTTTTGATAGTTAGGTCATTTAGCTTTCTGTAATCCACACAAAAGCGCCACTGACCATCTTTCTTTTTGACCAGGAGTACTGGAGATGCAAATGGACTGTGGCTGTGACTAATGAGCCCTGCCTCCAACAATTCCTTAACTTGATTCTCAATCTCTGTTTTGTGTTCTGGAGAATAGTGATATGGCCTTGAGTTTACTGGCACAGCATCAGGGTACAAAGGAACAACATGGTCATAAGCCCTATGAGGTGGCAAATGCTTAGGATCCTGAAAAATATCAGCATACTGAACCAACAAGTCCTCCAAGTCCTCATGTACATGGACAGCAGCAGGTGGAGGTACTGACTGAATTAATGGTGAAGGAGGATCGACCAAAGCACATGCCCAAATGTCATTACCTTGACAAGACTTGATGACTTGCTTGGCATTGATTGCAGGAAGAGACAATTCCACTGGTTGCACCCCTTTGAGTTTAATAGAATTACCCTGATACATAAACTCAATAGTCCTGGTGGCCCAATCACAGTTCATAGGACTGACAGTCCTCAACCAGTCATACCCAAGAATAGCATCATAGGGCAAATTATCAAGCACAATCATATCGGTAGAGAATGTCTCGTCCTGAATATACCATTGCAGATCTTTCACTTGACTGGTCGCTTGCCATCAAAGATCTATTTGCCAATTTCACTTGCCGTTGTGGAATTTTAGTCACGTGCAACTTTGTCAACCGAACAAAATGAGAGCCGACAAAGCCGTGGCTACTACCTCGAATCAATGAGAATCAACATCACTTTGTTCTGTACAGTAGCTCGAGTTTGATGGAATCGAGTGTTCATATTAGTTACTTTCTCAGCATTTGACCAAGGCATTCAAGGATAAGTTACGAAATTCTCGTTAGCAAATCATCAATTGCAAATTCATTCAACAGATTCTCATCCAACTCTCTATGATGGTCCAGGTCATTCAAGGCTAAAGCATTGATTTGTGGTTTAGGTCTTTTAGCACATACCTCTCGCAAGACCAGGTTCATATTTCTCCCCACAAAAATAGCGAGATTGTTAGCCTTTCGTAGCCGTACATGGTTGCTTGTCTCTCCACAGATTACCATAATTGGTAGCAGGTTTGGGATCAGGTTTGGGTGGAGCCTGTACCTGTTTCCCTTTGTTAAGCCATTTGCCTTTGTTCCTATCCACAGTCTTCTGTTGAATTTTAGCAATCAGGACAGCTTCCTCAACAGTAGATGGTCGCTGAGGTTCCACAACAGCTCTGATCTCCTCCTTGAGGCCTCTGCAGTATTGATTTGCAAAGAACAGTTCATCCTGAGTAGCACCATTCATACATACATCATACTGCAACGACTGAAATGTAGTTGTATACTCCTCAATGGAATCGCATGCTTCGATCCGCAAGGCATTCATGGCAGTCCCGTAATCATCATGGTCAAATTTTTGAGCAAAGCCCGCTTGAAACCTTCCCGTGTAATGTCGGATTGTTCAGCCGTAAACCTCCCACCACTTAGCAAAGATTATCCTGAAGATGCATAGTAGCTGCATCCACCCAGAGAGACTATGACATCTTGTAGATGGTGAAATAATTGAAGCACTTATGGAGCCATATCTTGGGATGTTTACCATCAAAAGCTGGAAAAGGCCATTTCGGCAGAGCATGATAAGGAACTCTATCCTCCCTGTGATTGTGTCTATGATCATGATGGTCATGATGATGATGTCCATGGATTCTTCTTTGAGGTGATCTGGCACCTTCAGCAAACACATTATCAAACCCATCTTCATCAAACACAGGAGAGTGCTCACTGTCAGAACTGGAACCCAACTTGTCAAAGCCATGGTCAATCAACTTCCTGAAAGCATCACTGTTAGAATCCACACGTTTGAGTAGCAGTTCCTAGTCCCCAATGCATTTCTCCACTTGCTTGTTGGTTTTGGTCAGCTCCTTTTTGAAGTCAGCCTGATTAGTACCCAGATCATTCAAGCGCTTGTTTATCATTGTCAGAGTTTCCAACAGCTCGCCCACTGACCGTCCTCGCCAGGCCGCACGATCATCCATCTTCCCAGCGAGATATTCAGTCTGAGGAGATGGTTTGAATGGTTTCTTCTTCTTCGGTGCCGTGATGAAACAAACACAAGCACCCCAAAATATGCAGTTCCTTGGTTCAGCAAACGCCTCCCCGTAACAGAACAGCACACAGTATCTCAACTCCTGGAACTGGGATGCGATCACGAAATTTTACGACAGAGACTTGCTCTGCAACCCAAATCGCAATGCAGTTCCCGCCGTCGCCACCCGCACAGCAGATCTACTTGTAGTCGCCGGAATTTTACGCGTGATTACGCCACGCAACCCCGAACTACAGATCGATGCGGCGATAATGAAATTCGCAGTAGCCGAGAGGAAAGTAGCTCACACGGTTCCGCCGCCGAACCCTAGATAGTCGATGCAGACCCCAGTCGGTGAAGAAACGTCCTCGACGGCGCTGGTTGAGGTGGACGCGCCGCCGGAATTCGCCGCGCCAAAACTTGCCGTCGCAACAGTTGTGGATCTGGGCGAAGTGGAGGAATCGATTCCCGGAGAATATGGTGGTAGTGGCTATCGATCGAGCGGAGCGAATCTAGGTCTGAAGCGAGAGAGCGAGGCTCGCAGGTTAGCCCTAGCAACCGCGAGAGCTCACGCCGCCGCCGGACTTCGCTGCTCACCGATAGTGCTCGAACCGATAGGGTGGGTAGGGTGGGAACCGAGGCCGAGGATAGAAGGCTCTTGATACCACTTGTCACACCCGTTGCCCGCCGGCGATCGCCGGAGACGTGAGATAGCCAAGGTGGATCAACGCCGACGACGAGCGGAGGACACCTCCGGAGCTCGCGTGCTGTTTTGCTATTACTTTTTCATGTCTGATACAAACCAAGGCGAACGGCTTAAGTGCTCGTTCCCTGATCGGCTCGATGGCCCACTGTCATACACGCTGGCGCGAAGGCCCACAAGTCATAGACTTAAACGATTACAGATAACGGTTCAAACTGAATACGCTACGATAGCATGAAGACGTCTTCTTTAGATTACGCCGCCGTGTCCCGAGTTGTAACAATCTGTCGTTCTTGGACCGGGTTAATACAATAGCGGGACTGAAGGCATATGCAACTCAACAATCTTGTTTCTTGTAAAAGTTTGGATATTGGTATTTGGAAGGAACAAAAGCAGCTCCTTCATGGTGGGGTTGAGTTGGGAAGCAAATGCGGCATAAGCATAATTCATTTCCTTGGTAATATTTTTTATCAACATTCTAGAGCAGATTTTACACCATATAAACATTTCAGCAAGAAGAATACATGTTTTTGAAAGAAGTATAATTCTACAACTTTTGTGCTTTGTTGTCATTTAGGTAAATATCTTAGATGTGACTGTTTATGTCCTAACATTTAAGCAAGAAGAATACATGTTTTTTAAAAAGAAGAATATAAATTTGTTACAACGTTTCTTGACAGCAGCTTATTTAAATTATTTTTATTAATAACATTTAAAATTTCTAAAATAATTTATGACATCACCTATCAATAATTATAAGCACATGCGTGTCGCACATGTCTATTGACTAGTTAATAAAAAAACTCACTCTCTCTCTCTCTCTCTGTTTTTTTTTTTTGGTTTCCTCCCACTTCCTTTCCTTGCTCGTCCGCTCCGCTCCCCGCGAAACGGAGACAACCTGCCGCCGCCTTCCGATTCCGACCGTACGCCGACACGCAAGAGGAGAGGACGGCGCCGCGGGACAAGACACGCCCGCCGCCCCTGCTGCCGACGTCTGGATTTTGGCGCCGTGCCCCAACTTGGAGCGGCGGACGACCGCCGCCGCCCTCTCCGGCCAGCCGCCAGGTCGACGGCACTGAAAATCCAGTCAAGGGACGGCTCTGGAGGAGACGCCGCACTTGCGCCGCTCCGCCTCCGCTCACCGGTTGCGGTCCGGCCTGACTCGTCCCGTCCTCCGTCCACTCATCCAGGCCCGTAGCGTAATTTCCGTCAGGGTTCAGCGCCCCCCTCCTGCCCCTGCCCTTGTGATTCCCCGGCAATTGGTCCATGTGTCAACCGTTGCTCAAACACTGAACATCTATATTGCGGCGTTAAGTTAAGCCAACGCAAGGATTTTGCAGAGTGTTGTCACCGTGGTCTTCTTAGGTTAGTGGCTGCCGAAATTTCTTTATTTATTTACATCTCAATTGCGCGGTGCTGGCTGAGTGGCTGTTGCAGATTTCTTATTTTTGTATCTCCAATCAATTGACCTATAGTTTTCTTATATATACAGTTTCAGGTTTGGCCATAGATTTCCTTTCAAGCTGGACATCGATGAGCTGATAGATGATTATGTCAAGGTGATTTTTGTCGAATTCTGTCCATGTGTTGCGCACATATTAACTTTAGATGACTAATAACAACTGTACATTCACTCGCTGTATTCAAACGAGTGTTGATGGCCAAGAAATTTTCTTATATCTATGAAGGCAGACCTAAGACAAACTCGGGTTTATTCATGCAGTCCCTCTTTCTGTATTGTATTGGTAGGTGCTGGTTTCCTGGAAGCACGTATTTCTGAACTGAACCCACACTTACCAATAATCCTTTTTGTGCTCACAGCTGAACTACTTTCCACTTAATTGTGTGTCCAGGCCATTTGACTTCTCAAAGTTCACTACCCCAAAGATTGCCTGGGCTTTACTGCCTTTACTGTCTGTATGAGTGCCAGCCATACAAGCCACAGTTCAAGATTTATTTGTCTCTTGGTAAGGCACACATATTCGAGCCAGTGATCTGGTGCAAAATGGACTGAATCTTGTGCCTGCACTTGCCAAAAGGATGCTGGGTAAAGGCATGTTTTTGTTTGGCTACATGAATTTCATTGATGACAATGGGGACAAGCAGGTTGAGGAGTTGACTGCATTGCAGAACAAACGAGTAAAATGGACTGAATCTTCCTGTGCAAACAAGGCTGTGTAACTTTTATGTTTGCAGGTTATTTGCAAATACCCAAGCAGAAAGTTATATGCACATGGACTTGGTATGTTCTATGCTTCTATTTTATAGTTCTATATTCTTATCATGGTAGCATGGGGATGACACTCTTCCGTGGTTTGCACACGCAAGCGAGAATGTGATCCTTCTAGTTTTATGTTTTTAAAGCTATTTCTGTAAAATAGACCTGTGCTTCCTCTTATTTTCCATAACATCTTGTTAAAAAAATTATTATTGCTGTCTTGGGTTGGAAATATATCATCCTCAAAACAAAAGGCAGCCTGCCGATCCATTCATTTATTTATACTACATACATTATGCAAGTATACTTCTGTTACTGATTTATTCATCTCTCTAGGGTGCTGAGTTTGAGCTTGATAGCATCAAGAAATTGTCAAAGGAGTATGCAGAAGCAAAGGAATTGCCCTTGCAGGTGCCTGTCAATTGTCACTGTTGGATATGTGCATTTTCTTCTCCTTTATGTTAAACTCTGGACATACACTGTTCCTAACCCAACTGCTATTTATTTGCCCCTATCATCTGGACAGAGGCAAGCCAAATTGTGGATGTTGAATATGCTAAGCACGTCCTTCAGAGTGACAAGCTGTTAGGTGACAAGATAGATGAAGTTGTCAAAGAATGGGATGGCAGAAGGAGGGGTTCTACGAGAGAACAGGATTATCCCCTGGCAATCAGCTCCTGGCGATTGACAACAATGAATCCGGAGAACAATATCAGGAGGATGGATCCTGTGGCAATGAGCTCACGGGGATTGACAATGATGAATCAGGAGTACAGAATCAGGAGGACGGAGACGACTTTGATGAGTTAGATCAGCTGCTACTAGAGTGAAGGACTTTTGTAAGTCCGTAAACTCTTCCGTCGTATAACCCTTGCAATTCAGCATACTGCGAGATGAAATCCTTGGTCATCTTTACAAGGCTCTCCTTTTTAGTTGTCGATCTTCTGTTCTCCTACACTGATTGAAGCAAAATCTTGTACATGATGGTTCCAGACTTCAATTTTGGTGACCGTTTCATGCATTTGTTGGGACTTGTCTTCCTTAGAAAAGTAATCTTTCATGTACTACCTGGTATAGTGGCATCCCAAATTACCAATTGGCAAATTAAACTGCAATGGTGATCTGACTGCATTGATTGCAGTAACTTGCATTGAAATAATCCATTGAGTGTCCTTGCAGAAATAAAAAAGTAAACTTGAGTAAAAATGTCGATGAAGAGAGACAAGAAAAAAAAAGGTAGTGTGAATGAATATATCTGAATCTGAAACGACTGAATAACTGAAATGAAGCATATTGAACTGAAAGTGAAAGGACAAAGATTGAAACGTATAGTATACTGAAATACTGAAACTGAACGCAGAAAAAGTTCCATTGCCAGGATTTGAAGCCGGGTGGCCTGGGTGAAAGCCAGGTACCCTAAGCGTAAGCGGACTAGATGACAATGGATTTGATGGTAGTGTGCACAACATATCCTGCTAATCCCAGCCCCAATGCACTAAAAAGTGTAATGAGTACCAAATATATTATTTTCATTTATATAAAGCCGTATTTTTGTCAGAAACCCAGCCATGGTTAGCACAGTTCAGCCTGTAAACAAACACATCTGATCATGCTTTAGCTCCTAAAAAAACATTTTGCAGTTGGCCAAGTACACTGACGCCACGATTCAAGTGATACACCATGATGCCCCCCTTTCATTAATTTTCAATTTCCTTTTCATTTCAGAAAGAGGAAGAAAACAATCTCCCTTTTTTTTTTTTGTTCTACAATAAAATGAAGAAGCAAGTGTGTGAAAAGAAGCCGAAGGTCACGCGCGCTGGGCTTTGTTGAGCACCCCAACCAAACTGGCTGCTGGGCTCTCGTGCGCGTGAGATGACAGTTCCATCTTCGTCATTGCCACACACGGAGACCATGAAAGCGATAATCTGCACAAAGCATCTCCTGTTCGATCCCAATGATATGTTCGAGAAAAAAAAGATTCAATGATATGGTCCTCCGTGGGCAGCACAGGCGCAGCACAGTGGTAGTTGCTAGTAGTTCATCCCTGTTCCCTGCTGTGGCCTCACACAGCCTCACACGCAGACCTCCATGGCTGGCCCTTCCAAGCCTGGACTGCAACGGCCAAAGGCAAACCTCATGTGACTACCTCCATGGCTCCCTCTATACATATCTTCTTTACTACTCCCTCCGTTTTAAATTTAAGTCTTTGATTTTTTTTAGTACATCCATTTTACTCTTTATCTACATCTTACTTATGTCTAAATACATAGACCATAAGGTTGTGCTTTGAGATATACCATATCACCAAGCTTGAACTGTCTTGGTGATCTGTGTTTATCTACTTGATATTTCATCTTATTTTGAACCCTGATACTGACCATTTGCTGCATAAGCTCTCTGTCAGCCAACCAATTAGAGAGATCATCAATTGGACAAGATCGTGAGATATCAATGCCAAAGTGCCTTGGTTCATGTCCATAAAGTACCCTGAATGGAGTTGCACCCAGTGATCCTGCCGGTTGCCGCACCATGCTTCAGGCAGCCCCATGGTGAGTCGATGAGCATGACCATTCTCATTCACAACGTCTCAGTGAAAATTTCGTGAACATTCACGCGTGCCAAACGTGCATTAACTTTCCGTCTTTTTTTTTTTACAGTGGACTAGTGTGCTCTACGGCTGGCCGGTCTTCTGAATATTCAGGTGTGCGTGCTCGCCTGGAACAGTGCAGTGCAGTGGAGTGCAGAGTGCGTGTGGAATGGAACAGTGCCGGGCCCAGAACCGGATGGACGGACACGGACGGCACAAAGACCCACGCCTGCGTGCTCGCTTCTCAGGCTTGCATTACAGCGGCAGCAGCAGCAGCCTGGATTGACGATCCCTGACCCTCCAGGTGAAATCTTGCTCGCCATTTCCTCCAGCGCTGCGTGCTGTTCTTGATGCCGCTGGCGGCATGTCGCTGTCGAGAAGTACTTAGGCAGTGTTCAACTGTTCATTCAGTTGATTGATTAGACTAGATGCGGTGGACGAATTCCGCCTCGATTGTTGAGTGGATGTATGTAATGCAATCCTTCATGCTCCTGTGATCTTGCCGCGCAGGTTCTACCTTTGGGTGAGTCGGATGTGAATCCGGGGCACCATCAGAGAGCGGAGAGATGGACGGATCGAGGCATCAGCAGCAGAGGAGGGGCTCGCCGGCGCCGGGAAGGCGGGCCCGCAACGTTCCGATCGCCGTCACGCCGGACGGCTTCTGGTGCTGCCCCTTCCCCGCCGCGCTGCACAAGAGCCTCAGCCCAAGAACCCGCACCACCACCACCGCGCCGGCGGCGGCACTAAACAGTCGACGCCGCCGCCGCATAAGACGAGGAGGAGCGCCGCGTCGTGGCCTCGGTCCGCCGTCTCCTCCAGCAGCGCAAGGGCGACGACGACGACGACGGCGGCTGCTGCAACTACTACGGCGGTGTCGTCGACCCGCTGCTCAAGAGGGTCGCCGCCGACTCCGACGACGACGGCTTTCTGAGACCGCCGCCCAGCGACACGTTCGCGAGCATCACGGAGATGGTGCTGGCGAGCACCGATGATCGCGGCCGCCGCGAGATGAATGCCCTCGTCCTCAACCTCCTCAAAGACAGCCATGGCGTCGTCACCGGCGGCGGCGCTTCCGACGGTTCACCACCAGACGACATCTCTTCTGTCGAAACGCTGTACGGCTCGTGCCGGGGTTGGGCTCCGGGAGCTGTTCGCCGGCGCGTTGTCGTCATCGTCGTCGGGACTGGAGTGCTCCTGCCCCGCCACCGTCACGCGGCCGATCGCGCTGGTGTCCGACAACCTGCTGTGGCTACTGGAGCTGCTGGTGGTGGCGAGCCAGCGCGCCGGCGACGGCCTCACCCCTCGTGGCGCTGTGGTCAGGCGAGTCAGACAGACCTCGCCGCGTCGCACGCCAGGGTGGCCGCGCCTGCCCCCCACGCTGTGAGCCGCGTCACGCGCGGCTGTTCGTCGGTGTCGCGAGAGGGGAGCTGCTCCCGCCCGCGGACGCCCGCCTACGCCTCCTCCGCGTGGCTGCAGCGCGGTGGCGGTTCCCGTTCGGCGTCGGCGTCGGCGTCGTCGGCGTTCGACAGGAGACTCGTCGTCGTCGAGGACGGCCTAGGGCAGACGATCCTCACGCTGCCGCTAGAGGAGCAGAGGTCCATCCTGCTGGCGTGGTTCGGGAGGTTCTTGAAGCTCGGCGATGACTGCCCGAATCTGCAGAGGGCGTTCGAGGTGTGGTGGAAGAGGACTTTCGTCAGGCCGTTTGTTCTTCATCAGCCTCCTGATTCTGATGTAGATGATGTTTTGGCATTGGATAGAAGTTCATCTTGGAATGGTAGCGGAATTTCTTTAAACTTAGCTGCTGCTGATCATAGATTGCAATGTTCGGCAGAAACTCTCTCTAAATCTTGTCTTTGTTAGTTCATCTGACATGAGGGTTGGCAAGAATTTGGGTGCTTTAAAATGTGTAAAATCTCATGGGGTTTGTAATTGCAAGCAAAGGATACGTATCTTATCATCAATGAATTCTGCTCCATTGTACCTCTTGTGTCCATCCCTTCCAGAATTTTTCTTTCAAAAGTGAATTTCTTTTTTTTTTAAAAAAATCAACTATTATTTTCCTTTTGTTTGGCCTGCACTTGCATGAACTGTCAGTACATAAAATCCATGCTTTCTACCAGAACTACATACAAAATAATATTTGAATATAAAAGGGTTTTAGAATCAGATAATGAATTCTTATAGAATGGAAAAAGATGATTACTTGCTCGTGTTTAAATCTTTTAAGTTTGACTGGGAATATTCTTGTCGGCTAGAGTTTTGGGCAGTGCAGCTTGCAAAATACTTTTATCATTTTCTTTTATGAAATTAACATCGTGTAGCCTTTTCATACAATACGGCATATTGAAAACTGGAAAAAGGAGATGACTTGCTTATCAGAAAGCAACTTTCTCCAAATTATAAGAAAGCTTGTGGCAATGGTGAATGAATGCATGACTTCAGTAGCATCGCACATTGTCATCAGCTCAATTTATTATACGTGAATCAATATTCAAGAATACACAAATGAAGTGGGAATATCTATCACTCCTACAGTAAGTTCAGTACAAAGGATCACCTGGCCCAAAGTAACCTAAGAATTCAGGACACTGGCTCGATTGTAAGGAAAAAGTATACACTGCTAGCAGCTGTTTTCAGCTAAACCATATCTTCAGGTTACACGATGCTAGTGTTCATATCTTCAGGTTTCCGCTACCAGCTGTTTTCAGCTAAACCATATCTAAGCACACCATTAGCAACTTGTGGCCCGATCCACCACATGTGAAATTCATCTTCTCCTTGTTCCTCGTGAGGTATAATTTGCAACGAAGACAGCACCCAAACCTTTGCATCCAATGTCTTAAGGGCTTCTGGATCACGGTCATAATCCTGCATGCCCAAACAAAGGACAGTTCGAAATTACAATGGATGGTCAAGAAAAATATTAGACACAGAACTGGAAAATCGGAGCAGGCATGTAACATCAAGTTTTTGACTAGCACACCTTCAGCTTCGTCCTCTTCCTCTCCATTGTTCAATTCCACACAAAGTGACCTGGCAAATACCTTCAGCCTAGCAGAGATACTGGACATATAAACACAGGTAATTAGAAAAGATCGATAACAAGTACGGTTACAGATATAAGATATATCATCTAAATGAAAGGGGATATACAATGGATTTTTGTCTAGCAATGGCTGCAGCTTGATCTGACAAATCGAATCGGTAATAAATTTGTCAAAGATGTCTCCAACAAGCAAATCAAGTTGCTCAGGAGAAGATAGTGGTTGAGTCTGCGAGAAATTTGTGTTAGTGCTACTTCCAGTCTGAATTTTCGTTGGAGTCCATTTATATTTACTTCCCGGAGCAGCTGCAGCTTTAGAAACTAGACTTCTCTGATATGTTGTCCTGACCAGTTGTTTGCACGTCGTACAATACATTTTGTAGCTATTTCCTCCACCTGTCTTTACCTGCAAAAGAACTTAATGATAAATATAGAGATGGAACAGTAAGCGACATCAAAGATGTACAAGTGACCGAAATAAAAGCAAGTGATATTAAAGTGACGAAACTACATATTCTTAGGTGTTGAAATCAAAGGACTGGACTAACAGTAAAGTGATATCAAAGACTGACCAATGTTTTTTCTGCTCCATGCTCTAATGCATGTCTACAGTAAAGAAATTGTCCTTGGGGCTTGATTGAAAGTGTGTAATTTCCATATTCGCAGTTGCAGAATCCTTCACATTTGCCAGGAATACATCCTTTAAGATTGCAACATTGACCACCTTATTCCTCCAGTCACCTTTTTCACCACTAGAAGCCGATGCTCTAGACAGACATGATACTAGAGCATTGATATGGTCTGTCGATGAAGACTTCAGTGACATGCCAATCCCCTTCACTAAATCAGCCCGTTCAACAGAGAATCCGAAAGACGGATGATCATAAATGAAGTTCAAATACCTATCAAAGACACCTGGTTCACTCATGCCCCTTGCAGTTCCTTGGTGCAAATCCACACACAGGTCAAACAAACGTCTAACATAGATGGACCTTACTGTGGTCAGCACAAAATAGTCGACCATACAGGTTGCAAGCCCGTTCAAGTCAGCCCAAGTGTTTTCTGGAGCTACAGGTAGCTGTGGAACCAGATCAATCCAGAATTTACCATCAGTAACCCTCAGATGACATGCTTCGAACTTACCTCCCCAGCTCTTTTTGCTAACCCTTATCATGTCAATGACGTATCTATAGGCTTGGCACAGAACCTTCAGCCCCTTCCTCTTGGAACCAACAACTCGAGTCTCACCAAACAGGTCAAAGAATTTTGCAAAAGAACCATTGCAGCATCTCTGCACAAAATCTTCCAGTTCCATGTCCTGCAGTTGGAAAATCATTAGTTAAGTAGGTAACACAGAGGTCACATGAGAATAATAACTGAGAAACAAAATAATAACTGTGGTCACACATGAGAATGGCAACTGAGGTTACATTACATACCTGAGATGCCTTAGCATCGAAACTCGATTTCATACTTCTAATTATCACATCAACACTGCCTGGTAGATTTGGAATGGGATTTGTCCTAGGAAATAGAAGTTTAACAAGGTCATGTTGCCCATGAATTGCTGCCCTTTCGATTGGGATTCTCCCATCCTGTGTTGTGAAGAAAAACACAACAAGAACACAATAGATTAGGCAGGGACAGCACTAGAATTAATAGATAAATGGTGCGAGAGCCAGGAAAGTTAACTTATGTTGTTCTCCATGATAATACAGACCAAGTACTAGACCTTCCTTTAAATGCCTTAATCCATCCCAATAGCAGTAATAGGTCTAAATATTAATAGATAGGCAAAACAGATTTTGAAGGAAAACTACGAAAACTACACCTAGTTAGTGACCAATTGTGAGAAATCATAGGTGTCTCTAGACTAATATGCCAGTAAGGAATTGCAATGGACTGCCCTACACAATCTGGCATGAGATTCTAACTGTCAAAGTATGAACCAAATAGACAAGAGGGGCAATGAGATAGCAATAATTACCTTGTCAGGAATGTTAGGGTCAGCTCCAGCCTCTAACAAGAACTTGACAATGTCAATTAAGCCATAATTAACAGCCTCCAACAAAATGGTTGGACCACGTGGACTTGCAAAGTTCACATCAGCGCTGGCCTACAGAATTGGCAATACAAAATGAAATCATGATGACAAATTCAATGGAAATAACAAGGCTACTTAGTTAGCCCAGATTCTACTCTACAGATTTCTTGGAACAGTAAGGACAAATTGAGTTTAAGTCAAGAAAATGGACCTCAACCAGTAGCTTCACGCATTTTAAGGAACGCCCACGACATGCCATGAGAAGTGGTGAAAAGTACTTTAGGAAAGCTTTGTTGGGCTGCAAGTCAAATTAACAGTTTTCATAGCTAGTCATCAGATCATGGGAAATAATTTCTGCTGCACCTCATAAACAAAGGCAAATTCACATCGAAGCAAAACAGAATTTTGCACGGGTGTAATGGATGAAACTAACAACTTACATCAGCAGTATGCTCAAGAAGGATCTTCAGAGTCTCATCCTGGTCCCTGTAGGCAGCCATGTGCAGGGGTGCCCCGCAAGAACTGATTATATCCTTGGACAGCATAAGTCTTGCATCCTCACAATGCCCTGGAGCTGGAGGCACAATGAAATAACCAAACACTCGAAATCAAACACACCCATCAGGACGAACAAGTAATCTCCTCTAAGCCCTCGAGGGTTGAGAAACAGCACCTTCGTCCGCTGCACCATGCAGAGGCGTTGAGTCCATGAAGTAGGGCATCCCTGGGTCACCCCCAAAGTGAATACCATGAATTGCTGCCCATATGGTTGGGATTCTCCCACCCTGTATTGTAAAGAAAAAACACAGCGGGAATACAACAAAATATGCAGGGACAGCACTAGAATTAATAGACAGCAGGAACAAGGTGATAGCAATAATTACCTCGTCAGGAATGTTAGTGTGAGCTCCAGCCTCTAATAAGAACTTGACATTGTCAGTTATACCATGATTAATAGCACACATCAAAATAATTGGAGCCTCAAAGTTCACATCAGCATGAGCCTGTAGAGTTAGCAAGGCTATCCAGTTAGCCCAAATTTTACTCTATACAGATTATCTTTGAACAACAAGGACAAATTGAGTTAAGTCAAAAAAAAGCTGGACCTTAACCAATAGCTTCATGCAGTTTAAGGAACCCGCACAGGATGCCATGAGAAGTGGTGTAAAGTACTGGCAGAAAGCTTTATTGGGCTGCAAGGCAAATTGGACAGTTTTGATCAGGCATCCTCATGCAGCACGAGGAATCGATGAAACTAAACACGAACCATTGATGAAACTAACACTTACATCAGCACCACGGTCCAGCAGGAGCTTCAGAGTCTGATCCTGGTCCTTGGAGGCAGCTATGTGCAGGGGTGTCCCATAGAGACTGCTGATTGCATCCAGTTCAACATTCTTGGAAAGCAGAAGTTTTACTGCCTCACAGTGCCCTGGAGGCACAACAAGAGTTAACCAAACACAACATCAGGATGCACTAGCGATCTATTCTAAGCCCTGGGGAGTTGAGGAACAGCACCTTCGCCTGCTGCGTCATGCAGAGGCGTTTTGTCCTTGGCGTCCCGCGTCTCTGGGTTTCCACCACGGTCGAGAAGGTACCTCAGCACGCTCTCGCTTCCCCCGGCAGCAGCCCCATGGACCTACAAGGATTGAATGTCACTGCTGATAGCACTCCGACAGTTGATACGAGTGGAGAGATCTCAGCTAGTCGCATCGCACTCACCTTCCCCAGAGACGGAGTCGACATCGAGCCCCGATTCTTCCACCAGGAACCTGCAGACCTCCAGATGGCCCTTCTCTGCGGCCAAGTAGAGCGCGTCCCTCCCCCTGTCGTCCTTGGCTTCTCGCAGATCGACTATGCTCGCCATCACTAACCAGGAGAAATTGCACAAGTAGCAATCAAAACCACAACAGTGCAAATCGAAAAGCACGATCGGTACTCGATTGGATCCGAAAATCCAAGGAAAATATATAACAACGGGTGTTCGTGGGGAAACTTGGCGCCCGCTAAACTATGCAAATTGGAGATACGGATCATCCGAAACGAGGATAGAGATAGGGGGTGGTTACTCTCGAGGACGCCGAGGTTGCCGTGGATAGCGGCCTGGAGCGCGATGTCGGAGTTCGAGGCCATGGCGGCCGCCGCGGCGGCGGCGGACGCAAGGGGAGTCAAGGGGCCGGCCGGGGAAGAGTGGTTGGGGTTTTGGGCTTTGGGAGGGGAAGAGGGGGAATTGGGATGGATCGAAGGAAGGAAGCCAAAATGCTGGAGGGAAACGCGAAAATGTTGGGGGGAAACGCGAGCGGCAGTGGATGGGACGTGACGGCGAGTGACCAGCGACGTGGCACAGTGATATTTAGCACGCCGACGCCACGCCGGTCTTTGGTTGTTCCGGTCTCTAGCTAGATTAGAGAGTTTTTGTGAAATAATACTAGCTCTAAAAAAACTATAGTTTTAAAGCACTATTTTAAAATGTCACTGTGCTCTAACTTTTTAAACAATGTTTATAAAGTTGCATCTGTTTGACTGAAAACATACTAAAAAACATGGAGTGTAGAAGCCTTAAATCTCTAATGGCTCCAGCTCCTCTAAACTAGCTATTGTAACAATATTGCCAATTGTTTATGGAAATAGTTTCTCTCTCTTCCACAATAAATAAACTTGGAGTCTAATTCATTCGCTTGAACTTATCATCCCTATTTATCAGCTATGATATAATGATTTTCTCTCGTAACAAAATGACGTGAATTGACTTATGAGCCGTAGATACCATTCATAAACCACATTTTATGACTCCTCCGACACTATAGCCAGAGCTGGAGGGAGCCGTGTCAAATATGATCTTATATTTTTGTAGACGACGCTATATTTTGATTTGGGCCTTGTTTAGATTGCCTCCAAATTCCAAGTTTTTTCACTCTCTCTCCATCACATCAATTTTTAGACTCATGCACGGAGCATTAAATATAGGTAAAAATAATAATTAATTACACAGTTTAGTTTGAAATCACGAGATGAATCTTTTGAGCCTAGTTGGTCCGCGATTGGACAATATTTTTTAAATAAGACAAAAGAGTTACTATTCATTAGGTTGAAATTTTTTGCAATCTAAACAAGGCCTTGATAGAAGAAGGATAAAGTGAAGGCTACGATAGAATTAAAAATTCGGGGTTGTGTTTCTTAAACTTGTATGAGAGCCATCCTAATATCTATACACTCTTGCAGAAAAATGTTCGATGCATGTTTTAATCTTAGTTATGTAGCTCTTCTATATCCAATGACATCTAACATACTCCTTGTGTTCATAAATATTTGTTATTGTTGGCTTGCGTGTCGGTAAGTTTGGCTAGATTTATATAAAATATTATTAGTATTTTGTATCTCCGAATAAGTTTATTGTGAGATTCAACGATTTATCAATAATATTAATTATATGTACCATGAATATTAATATATTTATATAAATTTAGTCAAAGTTATCTATAACTCTTATATAAACAAACCCCACTATCTAATTCTCTCGACATGCAATGCGTCCACATCAGCAGCCCACTATCAATCCACTATCTATTTTTCTTGACATGCAATACGTCCACCTCATCAATTCACTTTTATTTGGTACTAGTAATTTATCTTGGCATACAAGGTGCATCTCAATAGTTTACTATTGTAAAATATTTTTATTCCTCCTTCATATCTGCGGCAACGCGCAGGGAATTCTCCTAGTTTTTTGGAAAGTGATAACGACAGTCGATGTTTTTCCTCTATTTTTAGTCAAATTTATTCTTCCTATTTCAGCCTATTTTTTTTTATATCACTGTTCGTTCTACGTCACTGTCGTATGCTACTCCCAGTTCAAATCCGACAGTGAAGGGGATTATGAACCAGCATATACATATTCTTATATGGGATAGTGAATAAAGGACAAAGAGTAGTATATAGGGCTAGTCTCAATGGGGATTTCATGAACGTGTCATGCACATTAAATAGGGTGGCACATCAGTCAAAATGGAATCTTTACATAAAATGGGAAGAAGAGAGAAGGAAAACATTTCATCCCGATGAAACACGTGAGCGCTGTTTGCAACTACTTGAAAACTGTGTGAAACTCCCATTGAGACGCCTGAATTGTTTCATGGGTTAAAAATAGAGAAGTGAAACCGCGGAGAAGAGAGAGGGTGGGACCCATGTTTTTAGAAACTGTGAGATGAAATATCGCATTGAGACTAAACTAAGATGATGTGGTATGTGTTGTGCGTCTTTTTGTGGACCTAAATGAGGACTCCTACATGAATGTTACTTGAAAAGGAATACCAACCAACATAGTACAATGCCGCTTTGCACATCAGTTGCCACAACTCTACATCATTGTTGCCCAATCTAACAATATACACTATCCAACTCAAAACAATTGATTGCCATTTGCCGAACTACCGAGCCACCAACGCACAAACATTTGTTGGGCAACGAAATAGGACCAATCGTCGGCATGACACTAGGCTTGTATTTGGTCGGAGAAAAATAAGGTGGTCCATCTTCTTCTTGCTCATTACGTTTTCCGGTTTATAGAATGGAATGAGTTGATCTATCAATTATCGAAACCAAGCAAGAGCTTTCAGTGCTCAACTTTGATTCCTATATAGGTCCAAATAGGACCTAAGTCCACTCGATCCATGAGGTGACATGGCACATGGCAAATTGATAAGGTTGTTGTTTCCATTTTTATAGAATTTTAGTATTACAATGGATCTATGAAAATATCTTGTATTGACAACTACAACAAAATAGTATGCAAAGTTAACACAAATGATTAAATGGAATTTATGGCTACACAAACCGATAAAGATAGTTCTAGGTCTAAGCCAAAACAGACTGATGCAAAACCCTTGAATTCAAAATATGGGAAAATTGCTCCACGTTGGGGGACTACTCCTGTTATGGGGGGCGTAAACACTTCATTCACAACATTCTTATGTGCCTTAGATGTGAACTCAACATGTGGGGTCCACCTCTTCCTCTATTTTCCTAAACTTTGACACATGGGGTGGGATCAATATGTCAGTTTGTAGATCGTGACCACACTGTCGGCGGCCAAGTTTAAGGACCCATGGTGAATTCTACTCCTTAAAAATAAAATATAGACATACTCCACAAAGTAGGGTCCATGTTTAATGCACAATCAGCGTGCCACTTCACTAGTGGAGATTTCATTTTCTATGACCAAAAAATTTATGATGATTCTGGTATGGTCACAAAGGAGTCACTTCCATGACATTTTTTTCGGTTTGGTCACAGAAGCTCGCGACAATTTTGACATCGGTGACGAAAAATGGAAAGGTCATGGGCTGAGCACTGTTCATCATAGAATTGTGACAATTTCTGTATGCTGCGACAAATAGGGGTTCGTCATTGAAATGGTTATATTTCCACAACGATTGCCGCCTTTCCTCGCCTTCACAATATTATATTGATTAAGAATGATCGATGTATCTCACTGTAACCAAATAAATCGAGCCTCACTGGCACTAAAAATCTTAGCCTTGCCCCTTTCTAAACAAACCTCGACCCCGTCCACCTTCACCCCTTATTGTTTCCCTTTCTCTTATCTTTCTTTGTTTTTTCCTCCTCTACCATTCTTCTTTGTCCTGTCTTTCCCTTATGTCTATGTTATGTGCTCGCTCCTTCCTCTCCTCCGCCTAGGTCATGACTATGCCATCTCCTCACCGGTGAGTAGTGGGACCAACCCATTGTTGAGCACCTCTTCCTTGCCAAGCCCTACGCGGTGAGTAGTGGGACCAACCCATTGTCGGGGTGGCCTCATGTTGTTTCAAAATGTGTTATACAGGGGTAAGCATACGGTAGTTGGGATAGTGGACACACTAAAGAATAATCTACGCGGAACAGGCAGGTCCTATACAGTCATTGCTAGAACAACTAATTCCACATGTTATACAAGTCAAGATTCGACTATAGACTAGGAATAAGGGGAGACCGCGGCAACCGGGTCCACAATCGATGGCGGCATTTACGAACTCCTACTCAACATGCGAACGTGGGGATTACAAGGGACGGACAGTGGCTGTCACCACCTGCCGCCTACCACCTCAACCGTGGCATGCCGACATATCCGAAGGTTCCCTCGCATCCGGACACCATGCCCGCATACTAAGGAGCTACCTACATCCCCCCAGGACTCCCACCCTACGGATGGACGAGCTAGGACATAGGCAAACCCGAAGGCACATCGAACCGCTATTCCTCTTCTACAATCTAATCTAAACAAGTAGAACACATGAACGATGAAGAACAATGTAGAACACGATGAACAACTCTCACAAGAACTATGGCCTAGTTCTTGATCATCGAATATATCGTGTACTAGACTATACTCTAGTTCATATGCAAGACTATATAAATGTAATGAGAACTTGACTAAGGAAAAACGCTCCATAGATTTATACCAAAGATGTAGCTTTTCCTCCTAGAGACAAGCTTTCCAAGTAGCTTTGCCTAGCTCCAAATGTCTACTACTAATAACTAGAGAACAAGTGTGAGGTGTAGAGAGAGCTCCAAATGGTGTGTGTGATGGTGGGGGCCTCTCCTCTTCATTTATAGGGCGCTGGAGGCGGTTCGGGGGTAGTGAGGTAAAAGCACCAGCGCAACCGTCGTTCCCTGGATGGAAGGCAGTGAACCGCCTTGGCCGGGCCCACCTGGCGGCAGGGCTGGCGCGCGCGCCTAGGTGGTGCCGCCCCCTGACCGCCTTTGGCGTGTGGGCCTGGGCCGTCCTCTGGGCTGCGCTTTTGCTGGTGTTTTGGCCCAACCCCGAGGTGGGCTGCCTTGTTCTCTTTGCCTTTTTACGCTTCCCGAAAAGCATTTTTTATTCCAGAAATTCCTGTACTTGGTGTATTTTCTGCAAAACAATATTTTCTCCAAGTACAAGTGGAACTAGGTCAATAGTAAAGATATATGTGCAATAAAATATTTATTTCTCTCAAAATGATCTATAATTGGCGGGTAAAAATTGGAGTTAAGGACCGCCAACACCATCCCATTCGGGATATATATGGAGAAGGTGGGAAGATCCAAACTTCCTCTGAACCCTCTAAAGGCTTGCAATTTACAAGCAAATCCTCGGGCAATTATAACTTGGTAATTTTACGAGAAAAAAGCCTAAAATCTTATTGGTGCCCTCTACGCGGCCTATTTGTTGGAGTGGCAGATCTAGTGGCATGTTAATTAAAACTTGCTACTTTTTAATGAGGAAAAGGCCATCTTATTGGCGCCATTTGCGCAACCTGTTTATTGGAGTGGCAGATCCGGTGGCAGAGCGCGAGCACAAGGACGAAGGGGCGCAACACCACATTGAGGGAGAGGATGCGTCTTCACTGCGAGGACGGTGTGAAGCAAGGCGATGTGGACCTCATCCGTCACCACACGGCTAGGAGGAGCTAGCAGTGCGGAGGTGGCCTAGCGGGGTGGCAGCGATGGGCAAGGTCAACCTTAGGCGCACATGATGGCGACGAGGAGAACAAAGCACATGAGAAGGGGCTGGAGTGGAGACGTAGATGGGGGTTTTGCTATTTCACTTTCTATATGGGAGGGAGACAAGCACGGTTTGGCGATGTTTCCAAGCAAGGATCGATTTTGGTATATAGAAATAGAGGTAATGGTAGGGATGAAAACAAAAATGATAATTTATGTTTTTTGGAAATCGATTTCGAAATTTTCCGATTTTCAAGCCTAAATGAAATCGGTAATCAGAAAAAAAATGATCGGAAACCGTCGGTAGGTTTTTGGTAACACACACTACTATATAGAGGGGGTAGTCTTATCCCGGTGCAAAACAACTCCGAGTCACGTACGTTAAGCTTCCCACGTCAAAAATTGCCAAAAACGCGACTCCAATCTGAGTCGGTTTCGCGTGACACGCGCCGGACGCGTCCGGCACCCTCAGGCTCGCGTCCGGCGCTTTGGCGCGGGCGTGGTCGGCTCTGTGTTTGCGTCCGATGTGCGCTGGACGCGCCCAATGCCCGCGTCCGGCGCCGTGTCGCTCGCGGTCATGCCCGCAGCGTGCTCGTCTAGCGCGTCCGGCGCCCGAGGCCGCCCGCAGACCTCTGGGATGCGTCTGGCACCGGCTTGTGGCGCGTCCGACACCCAGGGCCGCTCGCGGACCGTTCTGGGGAGCGTCCAGCATGCGCCGGACGCGTTCAGCGCTTGCTTGAAGCGCGTCCAGCGCCTCGTTTCGCGCCGAAGTTGCCCGTCTTGCCAAACGTCGGGGTGCTGACTTTTCCTTGGTCTTTTTTGAGCGTCAACATATGCCCCCCTGTTTTCAGGTGAATATGACACATGAACCTGAAAACACTCCTTAACCTATAACCAACTAGCAACGATACCCATCACATCGGCTAGCCGGTGACTAAGGGTGATGTATACATCGGCCATTGTTGTTTTAAGGGCGATACATGTATCAGCCATTGCTTGAAAGAGCACTAGGCTTCTTGCCAAACACTTGGAAAGTATTTTTAGGATACCTCCCGTTAATTACCTTTGTGAGACGCTCTTTTTTATTGTTTCTAGCATATAGGAATTTTCAGGTACCACCTTGATCACTCTTAAAGGATCCTCCCAATTAGGAGACCATTTATCAAATTGGTTGCTCTTAGGTAGTATGGTTTTCCACACTGAATCCCCTACTTGGAACGACTTGCTTCTCACCTTCTTGTTGTAGGCCCTTGCAACACGCATCTTGTCTCTCTCAATCTCCTTTAGAGCTTTCAATCTCTTGTCGGTCACTTCATCTATGTTGTCCATCATGAGATCATGGTACACCACAGTGGATAAGTCATTTTGTCTAGCAAATCTGAATGCACTCAAGTTCACTTCAACGGGCAACATAGCTTCTTGACCATAAACTAATTCGAATGGAGTAACTTTTGTAGCACCATGCTTTGATATGCGATACGCCCACAAAGCTTTTGACAAGACTTCGTGCCACCTCCTTGGGGTCTCTTCAATCTTCTTTTTGATGATCTTGATCATGGTTTTATTACTAACTTCAGCTTGACCATTAGCTTGAGCATAGTAGGGAGATGAATTGATAATCTTGATTTTATATGATTCGGCAAAAGTTTTCACTTCTTCGGACATGAAAGATGTCCTTTGATCTGTATGCAATGTTTGAGGGATGCCGAATCTATGAATTATATGTTCTCTAAGAAACTCAATCACCTCTGCGTGTGTCATACTCTTCAAAGGGACCACCTCACACCATTTAGTGAAATAATTTGTAGCAACCAAGACGAACTTGTGCCCCTTTGAAGACGGGGGATGGATTTGTTCAATGAAGTCAAGCCCCCAACCTCTGAACGGCCACGACTTCATGATAGGATGGAGCTCCGAAGCAGGCACCATCTGAATATTCCCAAACTGTTGGTACTCTTTACAACCTTTGTAGTAGCAAAAACAATCGGCTATCATAGTGGGCCAATAGAAACCAGCCTTTCTCAACAACCACTTCATCTTAGGAGCCGATTGATGCATACCACAAACTTCTTCATGGACTTCTCCCATAGCAACTCTTGCTTGATCGGATTCTAAGCACTTCAGCAACGAACCATCGGTTATCCTTCTATATAGCTCATCATGTTGCAATGTATACTTGAATACAAGCCACTGGATGCTCTTGTCAATTTTAGTATTAGGATCATGCAAATATTTCATCAAAGGGAGCCCTCCAATCCTCCAAATCGGTGCCAGAATTACCAGAATCTAAACAATACCAACAGCTTGACCACTGCCACATACCGATCCATCAAAATATAGCTTCCATGGAGTGACAGTGATGTAATTGACTTCATCATCAAGATTTATGCCATGCTCAACAATAAAATCAGCGAGGACTTGACCTTTGATTGCTCGCAATGGCTCGAAGACCAAGTCATATTCAATTAAAGAGTATGCCCACTTGCCTAACCTCCCATTGAGGATTGGTCGATGTAACATGTGTTCAATGACATCGACATAGCATGCTACAACACATGTACTCAACAGCAAATAATGTCTTATCTTATGACATGCAAAGTACAGGTGATAAGTGTAACTTTTCAATATGGGCATACTTTGTCTCAGAATCAAGAAGACGACGACCAAGATAAGCAATCACATACTCCTTCCCTCCATCTTCTTGAGTCATCACAGCCCCAATAACTTTCTCTTCAGCAGCAATGTAAAGCTTGAATGGAACTGCTCTTCTTAGGGAAGCCACCTGGCACATTTTATTGATTTTCAAATAGGGTTACATCTTCACAAGGGCTTCAAGAATGAAGCTAGGGGGCTTCATCGACCCAAATACAAGCATGCTTTGATTGGATAGCTAAACTTGCTAAATTATGCTCTACTATATTAGTATCTCTATTACAATACTCAATTGAAATCGAAGAAAACTTCTGCCAAAGCATGTTACATTTATCATATATTGGCGCACCCGTTGTTGCTAAAAATCCACCTTGCCTCATTGTCTCCACGACCTCGAAACAATCTGACTGCATATATGATGACACGGCTGCAACCAATATGTTGGGCTAGAATCAGCCCCTCTTCCACCATGAAAAACTTACATGGGGAGACAAAACCTAGCACTAACTCATCTCTCTCTCATTTTGAAACTAGCATAACTCATCTATTGGGAGCATAGAAACGCACGTATAGTTAAGGAATAGGTATTTGAGATTTATAAATGCCGCGCGTATGTTTTGGGTCAGGAGTTGTTTGAGGGTCAATTTTTAAAACATTTTTAAGAAAAAAATAATTTAAGGAGCTCTCGGAGATTTTTCAACTTCATTGGAGTTTTGACAAGAGCCATGAGAGCTCGAGCCGCACGGCAAATCAAGATCGGACGACAAAAGCTTGCAGCAGTAGTCGAAGGCTTTAACAGATTCGATGAACTCTGTCAACGAATTAGACTGGTCAACCTTTTTTTTTTTGAAGCAGACGATGACCTCAGCCAGCAAGCTTGATGGAACCACACGCTAAGAGAGCAAGCTAACTACTGCTGAAAATTTCAATGGAAGCTTCAAAGAATTGGACTGAACTCTTTTGTTGTGAAATGTTCCGGTATGACTGTCGTTCTGGCAGTGAAGTAATTGTCTAGAATTCTAGATTCACAACTATCTAAATGTATCTGGACACAACTACATGCTACATTCCAAATGTCAATGATGTACCAGAGAAAAGCTTTCACTTCTATGCAAGCTAATGAGGTTCAATGTAATGCTACTTGTGTTAATGCATCCCATGTTCATGAGTGTCCACTTCTTGTGACACTTCAAAGTGTAACCATTAACAATGTAATGGTGATTTCAGCATCTTGCTGTTAATGAAATTCAGAAGTTTTCTTGTAAAAAAAAAACAATCAATATCTGGATATCAAGGCCTAAACAGGCTCGTAAGCACAAACGTATTTTTGAAATCATAACATTAAATCTCAAACAACAAATTGCCTCACTTAAGGACTTTTGCTCTAATTACCCTAAGTTTGTTGAGTATCAAACAGAGTCATAATGACTACTCTAAAAATTGCAAAGATCCCGTGTGGTATGAAACATTTGTCCAGGAAGATTACTGTGCAACTTACTTCATGAGGCATATTGGGATCAGCACCGTTTCTCAACAAACACTGGATGCAGCCATCTAAGCCTTTAGGCCAGTCTCAATGGAGGTTTCACGGGAGTGTCATGCACATTAAATAGACTGCCATGTCAGCATTTATATGAAATTGCATGAAATTGGGAGGAGAGAGAAGAAATTTGTTTCACCATGGTGAAACTATATAGCGGTGTTTCCAAAACATTGGAAAGTGTGTGAAACCCCCATTGAGAGTGTTATTTTATTTCATCCGCATACATGGAGGAAGGTCATTGGTGGAAGAGAGGAGAGAGAGACAACAGTGGACCCATAGAAGGTTTAAATAGTATGTGAAACTGTGCAATGAAACTATGCATTGAGGGAGTGAGTTGTTTCGTATGAAAATTTCAAAGCTTTAAATAGTATGTGAAACTGTGCAATGAAACTAGCCATTGAGACTGGCCTTATAAGCAGCTAGTGTTATTGGAGGTACAGAACAACCTTCCCCATTCACATCAGCACCAGCCTGCAATTGTGTTCATCTCGGGAATTGCACAATCAAATTTGTTGAACCCCATTGGCAAATAGTTTGGGGCAAGCAGCATCTCTAAAGTGACAAAATATTGCACCTCAATTAGTATCTCCAAGCAATTCAATGAAGAACCATGGAGGGACCCGAGCAGTAGTGTTACCAGATTCTTTGATAGTTTGTTATACTGGGGAAAAGAGAAAAGAATTACTCCCTCTGTCCCGTAATTCTTGATGTTCTAGCAGCAGAGAAATGGTCTAGATTCACCATTAAATGCATGCATCTGGACGCAGTTGTTTGACACATTCAATGTTTTGTTGCTGTACAAATAAAAGCTAAAACGTCAAGAGATATGGGACGGAGGGAGTACGATGCTGTCGAAAAAAAGAAGTGTTCAAGCAGTGTAATATGCAAGTCACCCGAAGAAGAAATAAAACATACACATGTCAGCACCTGATCAGTTTATTCAACTTTACCAACAAAATAGAATTAAATTAAGATGTAAATGGGAAACCGCAATGATCATCATCGTCTCTTTTTTTAACGTACTACTGAATATAAAACTAAGCGTATACATTTTTTAGATCAAAGTTTCGTGAACAATGTTACCCATGAAAGTCCATAGAATAAATAAATGCCGCATGATAGAAGAAAGGAAAAAGTCTAGATAACCCCCTGAACTATCATACATGGTCTAATTTATGACACAAACTATGAAACCGGGCATATAACACATTAAACTTTGCATTCCAGTCTAATTTACCCCCTCGGCGGTTTTGGAGGGTGGTATTGGCTGACGTGGCGCCAGCGTGGCAGCCCCTGACCCTTGGCCCACGCGTCAGCAAGCCCATGGCCGTGCTCTGCCTCCCCTGCTCCGCCGACGGCGCCCGTGCTCTGCATTGCCATGGCCGCGCCGCCCCTGTTCTGCCTCCCCTGCTCCGCCGACGGCGCCCGTGCTCTGCGTCGCCATGCGCCGCCCCGCTCCGCCGACGGCGCCCGTGCTCCGCGTCGCCATGCGCCGCCCCTGCTCCGCCGACGGCGCCTGTGCTCCGCATCGCCATGCGCCGCCCCTGCTCCGCCGACGGCGCCCGTGCTCCACGTCGCCATGGCCGCGCCGCTCTTGCTCCGCCACGTCGTGGACGCCGACGGTCCGCGTCGCCATGGCCACGTCGTCCCTGCTCCACCGACGGCGCCCGCGCTCCGCGTCGCCATGGCCGCGCCGCTCCTGCTCCTCCTCCCGTGCTCCGCGTCGCCATGGCGGCGCCGCCCCCTGGTCCTCCTCCCCTGCTACGCATCGCCATGGCCGCGCGCGTCGGGGTGGGACGCAGCGGAGCTCGCCATCCTTCGCCCGCATCAGGCGAGCGGAGCTGGACCTCCTGTGAGCGCGCCACCGCCGCCGGCGAGAGCGCCTCGACCGCGGTGCGGCCGCCGGACGCGGACGAGCGCGCCTCCGCCACGGGCGCGGGCGCTGGGCGCCCCGGAGCTTCAGCTGGAGCGCGCCGGGGTGGGACGCGGCGGAGCTCTCCATCCTCCGTCCGCGGTGGGCGAGCGGAGCCGAACCTCCTATGAGCGTGCCTCTGCCACTGACTAGAGTGCCTCGACCACGGCGCGGCCGCCGGACGCGGACGAGCGCGCCTCCGCCGCGGGCGCGGGCACTGGGTGCCCCGGAGCTTGAGCTAGAGCGCGCCGGGATGGGATGCGGCGGAGCTCGCCATCCTCCGCCCAATGGCGGGGGAGCGGAGCCGGACCTCCGGCGAGCGCGCCTCTACTGTGCCGTCGCGGTGAGCCAGAGGATTTGGAAGAAGGTGGAGACGGCAAGGTGATGATGGACTCGGTCCCTGTGGACCGTGAGGCTGACAGTGGACCCTGCAGACTACCAAGGTGCCCCACTGCTAAGGTGGAGTGCCACATAGGCAAAACCACCCTCCAAAACTGCCCAGGGGGTAAATTAGACTGAAATGCAAAGTTTAATGTGTTATATGCCCGGTTTCATAGTTTATGTCATAAATTAGACCGTGTATGATAGTTCAGGGGGTTATCTAGACTTTTTCCATAGAAGAAATAGAGCAAAAGCGAGAAGGTATTCAATAGAACTGGTCAATAAAACTAAAGTTCTAGCTTGGTCCACTCAAGCATAGTATTCAAGCCACCTAGGCTACCGAGATTGTAGTGTTGGGACGGACTATGATAAGAGCCTCAAGGAAAAAATGAAGGCAATGTTACAGGCCAATATAGCCATCAAGGGCTACGGAAGTGTGGGGCCCAAGTCGAGCCAATTAGCTAGGATGGCGTGAACAGTTCTCGTTGCGGGTGTTACGAATATCACTAGATATTTGTTAATGATCTCATCCTAGGATACTTCCTTGGATGCTTTGGCTATTCTTGGACAAGGAAATCCTTCACCCTTAAGCACTCTTCTCCCCGTGAGTTGAGGAGCTTGGGGAGGTGGTTTCTCTCTGCATGCGAGAAACCATAGCCAAGCAATTTCCCTTTTTATTTGCTATAAATGTAACACCTAATGATCAATGGAATACACAACTTCACTATTTCTCTGTGTCATTTACATTACACTCGCAACACGTTATCACGCACTTTTGCTCTTCCACAAGAGAAAGCTCAGGGCTCTGCGCACATCATCGGAGTCAGAAAAGGTATAGCAATGGCGTACCGTTCTGTTCCTCGTGCCTCCCTACTCCTTCAACTAGTCACGATGGCATTCCATCGTTCCACCACTCTGGGAATACACTTCGGCAACCATCGCCTCCAAGGCGAGCTCCTTCAGGATCTCCGTGAAGTCCTCGGTGAGCGTCGTGGTTTCCGCCGTGATCGCCGCAACATCGATGGGCCGCGCAAAGCTCCTGCGGGACGCCGTTTTGGAGGTCGCCGTTGTTCCCACGTCGCACCTTCGCGGCAATCTTTGGTGTCGTCCGCGGCTTCGACCGCGGCGCAATCCGTGGCTCCGCCCGTAGTCCCTCCACGGGCACCGACTCCGCCGGTGGCTGCAGCCCCGGCCACGATGGCATCGGCAGCACCGCCTTGCCCGATGCCCGTCGACGAACGGTGCCCATCCCCGGCGTACACGCCGGGACCGGGCTTCATGCCTGCTGCGCCAGACACCACTGGTCCATCCAGTCGGCCATGGTTGTCGCTCGCCGTCGGCTCCGTCGAGCCGCAGTCGCCGACGCCGTCTCCGGTGGAGCGAAGCCCGTCTCCACGCCGGGCACCTCCACCGACCATCGCGGCGTGCATCTCCGCCCTGACAAGGCTGCCGGAGGACGTGCGTCGCGCCGCTGCTGGAACCCCATCGGACATCAGTCCGGCGCTGGCCGCTCCACCGCCTCCACCACCGCCGGCGCTGGCTGCTCCACCCCGTCGCGTCATCCGCACGTGGATCTCCGTCCCCCACGGACCCTTGGCTCGCGGTCCCGCCTATGGGCGCCCCCTGCAGGGGCGCGCCCCTCTGGCCTGAGCCCCGCATCGAGGAAGGGGGGGAAGGGGGCGGCCAGCACCGGCGCCCGCTCGCCCGCGACCGCGCGACGGCGGCGCTCGCCCGAGACCGGTGAGACGGCGGCGCTCGCGACCGCGCGCTCCAGCTCCGGCTCCGCGAAATTCCGACACGGAGCAGCGGAGTGGCAGCGGCGGGCCCACCTGGCTCGCAGCCCCACGCGTATGTAAGGAATGAAAGGAAGTGGTCTGCGTATGTTGAAGCTGCTAGGTTGAAGGATAAGGAAGCAGAAAAGCAACTGAAGTGTAAAATGCTTGACACTTACAGAGAGCTTCTATTAGCACCAACAAGTAATATGAGTGCTGGAGCTTTGGCTGAGAGGGAGAAAGCACTGGAGTGTATGAGGTTAGCCTTATTTGCTGCAGATAATTAAGGTATGTGGCACCAAAACTCAGTTTCATATTTGCTACAAATAATTGCATGTGGTGTGAAACTGAAAACTTTGTGGTGTGAAACTGAAAACTTTATGGTTTTATGGTGTGAAACTGAAAACTTTGTCTCTTCAATTCTTTTTGTCTCTTCAATTCTGCATGTGAAAGCAGTACAGCCAATGCCCATGCACTCTGGGGTATATATATATGCACTACACGCCCAGCCCTCTGTCCTCTTTCCTCTGCTCTCTATCCTCTGCCCTCTTTCCTCTTCCCTCTGCCACATGGCTGATCAACCACCATCTGATGGTGAACCATCTGAAGATAGCTTGGACCCAGAAGATTTGTACACAATTGAAGAATTTCAAGCCGAGCAGGAAGTATTAGAAGAACTTGAAGATGCAATCATTGCAGAATTGAAGAATGACATTGAAGCACTAGAAGAAGGTAGTAGACGCAATAGTGGTCCAAGGAGATATGTGGCAAGGCCTCGAGAAGATGCCCATCAGCGGCTTATGGAGGACTATTTTGATGAGAATCCAGTATATAATTCTACTATCTTCCGTAGAAGGTTTAGGATGAGAAGGCCCCTGTTCATGCGCATTGTTAATGCAGAGTGGTCTCCATTTTTTACCTTAAGATACGATGCTCTTAATCGCCCTGGGCTATCGCCAATTCAAAAGTGCACTGCTGCTATAAGGCAGTTAGCATATGGGAGCCCTGCAGATCAGCTAGATGAGTACATTAAGATTGGTGAAAGTACTGCAGTAGAGTGTTTGAAGAGATTTGTGGAGGGAGTGATTGCAGTGTTTGGGGCAGAGTATTTGAGGCGACCAACGGTACAAGATGTTGAGCGCTTAATGGCGATTGGTGAGCGTCGTGGGTTCCCTGGCATGCTAGGAAGTATCGATTGTATGCATTGGCACTGGGAAAAATGCCCTTATGGATGGAAGGGGATGTATACCCGCGGTGATCAAGGTGTTCCGACAATCATTCTAGAGGCAGTCGCTTCTCATGATCGTTGGATATGGCACGCCTTCTTTGGTGTTGCTGGATCCAACAATGATATCAATGTGCTTAGCCAGTCTGATTTATTTGTCAACCATCTGAGAGGAGAAGATCCTAAGTTGCAGTACACTGTCAATGGAAGAGAATATAATTTAGGCTATTACCTAGCTGATGGCATATATCCAGAGTGGCCTGTTTTCGTGAAGTCTAAAAAAACCACAAGTAGACCAACATAAGCTATTTGTTGAGAAGCAAGAAGGGGCAAGGAAGGATGTTGAATGCGCTTTTGGCATATTGCAGTCTCGTTTTTGTATTTTGCGTTGACCAGCGCGTCTCTTTGAGCAAGGGGATCTTCAGAATATCATGGTTGCTTGTATAATTCTACACAACATGATTATTGAAGATGAGAAGGATATAGAGCAGGTTCCTTTTGATTTGAATGAGGAAGGCATCACATATATTGTAGAAGAAGCCACAATCACTCATGGAGAAAATCCAGAGATGGAAGATGTGATCAATAGGAATGCAGCCTTACATAATCGAACAGCACACAGACAACTTCAATCAGATTTGATTGAACATATTTGGCATAAGTTTGGGAATGCCTATATGCAAAATAATTAGGTACATATCTCCAATCTGATTTGGTTTAGTGTGCACATATAGCTAATTTATCTTGGTAGCTCTTGCTTTTCATCTTTGTTCTTCATGTTCTTGTCTGTAACTGCAGTTAAGATTACTCTTTTGAAGATGATGCTTGGTAGCTCTTGCTAATTCATCCTTTCCCATTGTTGACTTGCAGATGATGCTTGCTGGAGATTTGTGGTCAAGTGATGGCTTCTGGAAAACTGAAGTGATGGCTTCAGTACATGTGCAACCTCGACCTGATGGCAGCTGAAGACCTGATGGCTTTTGGAGTGCATATGCAACCTACCTAGCATATGGCCAGTTTCAAATGTGGCTTTTGGACTATTGTTTATCAAATATATATGCTATCTGTTATCTTTATTCCTAGACTATTGTACTCTTGGGCGTTATGCTAGCTGAAACCATAGATGGCCATATGATGGCCATCAATTATATGTTTGCTGTTACCGTTATGAACAATGTGGAGTCCTGTTATCTCTATATGGTTCTGGAAACGTATGGTTATGGGAAGTGTTTTTGTTGCCATTTCTTGAACAGTTTGTGTTCTTGTCTTCTGGAACATGCCGTGCTATTGTTAAATATGGAAATTGGTGAAAATATATGTGTTCTTCTCTTCTGGAATATATGTGCTATTGTCTTCTGGATTGCTATATATATATATACAATTCTGAAAATATATGTGTTCTCCTTTCTTTCTAGCGTTTGGATTGTTTTGTCTGTTGGATGTGGCAACATGTGCCGTAGAGAGCTAGTGCCACAACTGATCCATCTCATGATCCACCTCATTTTAATGTATCATTTAATTTATGCCTTCAATTAATATGGTTATGGAAACTATGGATTGGAAATGATAGTTTCTATAGACATTAATTAGTCTTGGACTTTGCAACTAGAAATCATCCATTGGGACTGGCGACTTGCTTAAATGAGTGACTAAGGGCACGTGCAGCGGGTCTGTACACCCCGTCTATATGACGTATATTTTACAAAATAAACCCTATTTCTGAGGAGACGAGGTCGCCCCGTCTGTTCGCGAAAGGTCGAGTGTGGCTCGTGGTCCAAGAAACCCTCTAGTCGCTTTGTATGCGGGGGGAGTCGTCTAGCGGGAGGGGATCTGGTGGTGTGCGGACACGTGTGCCTGAGCTATTTATGGTTGCATGTGTGTTTTAAATAGTTTGCAATCGGTTAAATAGACAACCGTTGTATGAGTTGTTTGTTTAGTCGTCTCTATGTGAACTTGCAGACGACACCCTGTTTGTGGGCTGTACATGCCCTAAGGACGTGTTTAGCAAGGCTCCTTCGGCCTCAGGCTCTGTGCTACAGTACCGGCGGAGTCGGAGGAGCCATGAATTTGTGGCTTCTCCTATAGTTCCAAGTTCATTTTGATAGAAAAGAGAAAAACGACTTATCAATAGTGCTGCTATGCAATACGAAGTGTAGGAGGAGCCGGAGCCGCAAAAAACCCTTCCATTCCCTCTGTCCAGAATTTTTTTTAATATCAACAGTTGTACCTTTAAATAAGTTTATTACTATACAATTACTATCTTAATCTATTGATGCTTAATATACGTCCTAATATTAGTATATTTTTATATTTATTTTGTTCGACTTTAATCTCAAAAAAAGATGTCATAATTGGCTTGGGAAACAACAAGATTAGCCAAAGCAGTAATTGAAACTAAATTACAAATTAGCGAAGTAAAACTATTTGAAAGAAGAAAAAAGACAAAGAAGTTTCAAAAAAAAAGAAAGAAAAAAGACAAAGAACAAGAAAATCATGTTGACAAGCAGTGGAGCAATATATATATATGCATCTGTTCATTTATTTATCCCACCAAAAAAACCATAACATTGAGGTGAAGGCGGTAATCGCACACATAGACTAGTTATCGCAACTTCTTGCTTTGACGGCTAAAATGCAGCTTGCATGTTGTTCCACCGTTGTGGGGTGCATTGCCAAAAATTTGTGATAGTAAGCTCTAAATTTTTCTTTTTCTGTGGGTGCATGTACATCCACGACCCAGTAGGTATCTTCGCCACTGTGCGAGGACACGCACAAGCACAACCTCCATTCTGGTGCACTGGTTCCTCAAACAGGATGAAAGCATGTAAATAAAGGAGTGCCAAGCATAGAGATTATGTCTCCGTACCAAGTTGAGAGGGCTGGCAGTTCTCATCCGGGCAGAGTTCAATGTTGACTTCACTCACCATCTTCAACGACAAGGAAAACATTCTCCATCTGAATTCCCAAGGGTCCATAGGCGACGCCATAGCCCGTTTGTTCTTCCAGGAACGGCAAAAACAGCGAGCAAGCACCAAAGCAGTATACATATCTATAGTACTAATTCAATCCAGTGCAGTGCTCTGCTTCCTGCGGGATAAGCATAAAGCAAGGCCAGGGCCAGCCATAAAACACCTTACAATTTATCACAAAAGAGCCACCAATAGCTGCATATTGCTACGCTTAGTCTCTAGAGCAGTACGTGGGGTCTACAAGTTCTACAAAGCCCCCATTGGCATTGAGTGATACGGAGGATTATCATCAGTTCAAGGGTTCCCTTGCTCCATGCGACCAGCAGCCTCCCTGCAAGTTTCAAGTCAAGAACCAAACGTCTAAATATGCCTTTCACAGATTACAACGGTGCATGAAGAGTGTGATTTCGAAATTTACATGCTCATTCTCCGATAGATAATAGAATCAACTTGGTCAATAACTGAAGGTGGAATTAGAAGGGAACAAGAATGTTTTACCTTAACGCTTTCTTGATCTTGACACTCGCAGGGTCAAGTTTCAGTGCTTGCTCGAAGGCAACCAATGCTCCTTTAATTTGTAGTCCTGTGCATACAGGTGTAGGGATTAGATTAGGTTGTAAGACTAAATTTGATGTGTGACTTCCAACTGCCAGCTAATACCTTCAGGAAGCTGAGAGATGCACCCTGATGGTGCCATGCCTTCGACCAATCAGGACACACTAAATGCACCGAATAACATCTGACAGAGCTCGCTCCCCATCTCTCAGCAGCAACCAGCATAGGCTCCAGTTGCCAAACAAGGTAGCATCAGATGGATCTTTCTCCATTGCCAGAATGAACAATCAGAAAGAACTCAGTTTCTTTAGATTTGTTGCGGTTCATTCAACTGCTTCTGGGGAGTACAACATTTGCTCTCTTACCTTATTTTTAGGGAATTTTGATACCTGTATTAGTTGTTTTTTAACACTTATTTAACCGAAATTGAGGTCCAAAACTGAGATAGCATCATCCTTTCTCAACTACTGGATTCATTCTCTGATCAAGATAAAATACAAGGGGTCCAACAGTTGCAATAATTTATTGTCGCCACATCTCACAATTTAATTTCTAAACTTTCAAACAACATGCTAATTGCTACTACAAATTCTAAAATCAAACCGAAGGTGTTGGGCCAAAAATCTTATAATTACCTTTTAAATATCATCAGAAGCATATTGATTTTTCTACATTTCTAAATATTGATGTTATTTTATCACTTATAAAATAATTTTAGCATCTTGCAGTCTGATTTTAAAGTTTAACTTGTTTTATTGTGTACTGTTAGGGCGGGCTTCAAGCTTATCTGAAATTGCAGGCTAACAATAACTGGTTTTGAAATGCTTGGTGTAAATAGAACAAACGCAAAAGTACGGGTCCTGAAAGTGGACCTTTTTAGTTAGTTTTACACTGTTCTAAGATAATTAAAAAAACATAGAATTATATTTACAAAACGATGGTAACTCAAGTGTATACAAAATATAGTGTTAAAATACTATGAAGAAACCGACATAAACTATCCATCCATCATTCAGGAAAACAACTTGTTAACAGCTGCCCGTGCAATATTCCGTAGTTCCAAACGACTAAACGAGAATATAGTTTAGTTGGGCTTAAGAATTTACCAGGCAATACCGCAATAGAAGTAGGCCTTATTCAGCTTGCCCTGTGCCGGTAGATTTTGGCTTATTTCAGTTTATTTTATCTGGTAGAATATTATTAAATTAGTCGAAATCTGCCGCTTACTCGCGTAAGATGCTATATACTCGCTCTCAAAGGTTATATGGAGCCACCACGTGTAAGTCCCATCTTCCGAGTTTTTTTTATGCCTCACCTCTTCCGGTACAAGTTGTAGTATCTGAACTCACGCACTAACTCACACCACCGCACACACGCAAACTCACACACACACACCCCTAGTGTGAAGGGACTACCGCACGCACGCAAACTCGCACACACACACCCCTAATGCGAAGAGACTTGCACGTGGCTGAGGGATATCCGAAGAGGCTTCGTACACGACGGGCACGTCGTTCTGACCATTGTGGCGCATCCACGTGTGAGACAACCGAAATTATTCAGAAACTACTGTTCCCGTGATGGGAAATCCTGGATGAGCGGAGCTCGAACCCAGGATCGGTGGAGTCCGCACCTGGATGTCAGAGCATCTCCAACAACTTGGTATTTCAACTTACTATTCTTATAAAATTGGCAAAATCACAAAAAACTATTTTCAACAACTTGGTAAATCTACTTCCTATTTTTCCCAACTGCGAAAAATCGGATGCCACGCGCGGGAATATACGCGCGCGGACGCACTTCCTATCGTCGCGCGAACCCGCAGCTCGCGCGCCGACCGCCCGACCACCGCCCGCCCGCACGCCCGCTGCAGCTCGCCCGCCGACCGCTCGACCACCGCCCGCCCGCCACCGCCACCGCCCGCCCCCGCGCGCCCGCCGCTGCCCGGTCGCCGCTGCCCGCCCGCCACCACACGCCCGCGCTGCCCAGCCGCGGCCTGTCCGCCACCGCGAGCGCCCCCACGGCGAGAATTTGTCGAGCGTGCACCGGTAGGGACTAAATACATGATAGATTTTCTTTTCCGGACTTTTCTGAAAAAGTGCGAGACACATAGAATTATAGATATGCCCTTGGTTGATTTCATGAAAAGTCACAAACTAATCTGCAAAAGTAGTTCTCCTCTTATATCATTAGAGCATCTTCAACAACTCCCTATAATTCACTTGGTATATCTTGTGTTATAGCAACTTGGTATTTTATTTCCTAAGTGAAAAAAAAGAGGTATCTCCAACAACTTGGTATTCCAACTTGGTAAAACTAGAGGATGACAGATGGGATCCACATGTCATTGCCTATTTCGGGTGACCAGAAGAACAAAACACGACGTTGACCAGCGGGATGGAAATTTTAACTCGCGATTTCTCGACAACGGCTGCACCAAAGCGGGTGAGATTTGATACTACGCGATTGTAACGAAAAAGCAAAACTTTTGAGCATTTTCTATCAAAATATTGAGCACCGTAGGCTACTCGACCACGGAGCGACGGCATCGCGATCGTAATCGACGGCGGAGCGACGGCATCGCGACTAACTTCACGGACGGACGAGCGACGGCACCGCGACGTACGACGCGACGGACGATGGACGACGGACGGAGCAGCATCGCGACGGACGCAAGCGTACACGGAGCAGCATCGCGACGGATAGTAAGTTCTTCCGCGCGCGAATAGATACACTTGCGGGGGCTGAGTTTACGCACTTGGAAAATATACCAAGTTAGTTTACCAAGTTGTTGGAGAGGGTTTTTTTTGTGTTTTTGTCAAATTTATAAGAATACCAAGTTGATTTAGAGAGTTGTTGGAGATGCTCTTACGACTTTTTTTTGTTTTGGTAAGCTGAAAATAGGGTGTTATTGGAGATGACATTTTATTTCACTTGGTATATCTTTTAGCAATTTGCTAAATCACATAATTTAGCAAGTTAATTATTTCAAGTTGTTGAAGATGCTCTCAGCTCGGTCCCCCCATCTTCCGAGTTTTAAAAGTAAAATGCACCGTGGGTACCTAAACTAGTGGCGTTCTCCCATCTGGGTACTCAAACTTTCAAAACGACTATCCAGGTACCTGATCTTTTGCCGGCGCGCACCAAAGGTACAAAGGCAGCCACGTCAGCCTAAATTTTTACAAAAACCCCCCTAAAAATTATGTTCCTCTCTCTCCGGTCCATCCATCCTCTTCCTATGCCTCCCCGACGCTCTGACTCCGAGCTCGCGCCCATGGTGGCCGGCGTCCTCCTCTAGGACAACAGCAGATGCAATCCTCATCCTCCATGGAGCTCGCTTCCATCCCAATCTCCGGCGAATCCACTGTCCTGTGCACTCGGCCTCGGCCGCTCCCATACATGACGGCCCAACGCCTCCAAGTGCGGCGTATCGACGGCCCCGCGGTCCTCCGCCCCACGCGGCCACGTTTGCTTGAGCTCCGACAGTGAGGTGGATGCGCACGCTGCCTCCGCGACCACCTCCTCGCACTCGCCGCCGAGCGTGCCCAGCCGACGAGGCCGCAGCGACGGGCTGCGGGAGCAGCAGCTGCGGCGGCTCACCCCCGGCGCCCTTGCACCACCTGCCCGCGTGACGGCACCAGCATGGCCGCGGCCTGCCGAGGAAAGGGCCAGGGCCGTGCTCCCGCGCTCCGTCTCGCCGTACGTGTTGCTCCTCCGCTGCCATGCCGCGAGCTCCGCCCGTGCGCGCCGCCGCCACGCCGGCCGCGCTGCTCCTCCGCCGCCGTGCCGCGAGGTTCGCTCGTTTGCTCCGCGGCCCGGCCGGTCGCGCTGCTCCTCCGTCGCCGTGCCGCGAGTACCGGCTCCTGCTGCAGGTGCAGCGGCGCCACCGCCACGGGCCGCTCCTCGTACAACGAGTTGGTGGCGACGAACGAGGCGGGGCCCAGGAGGAGGAGTCGGTGGAGTGGATGTGGCCGTGGTGCCGCTGCGCCCGCCCGCGGTGGTGGCCGTGAACGGCCGTGGTCGTGGAGGTGGAGGGGGCGTTGAGGGATTTGGGCTTGCCCCCGCCGCGGAACAGGGACGACGTTGAGGAGAAGGCGGTGGAGAACAGCCTGGGGCGGCGGCAGTTGCAGCCGATGTCCACCACCGGCGGCTGCCGCAGGGTGAAGTTGCTGCTCCTACCCCTCCTGGACGACATAGTGGCCGGCCGGATGCAGCAGCCTGCGCGCGTGGAGTATGTGCTTGCGCTTGCACACACACTCACGCACACAGGCAGAAATGCTAGCTAGCCGAGACAGGTACCACGAGCTCGGGTTCAGTGAGCTGTGGAGTACGTGCTTGCGCTTGCACACACACTCACGCACACAGGCAGAAAAGCTAGCTAGCCGATGCGCACGGCCGGCGGCGGCGACGGGCATGGCATGGCTGCGTGCACGGCGGCAGGCAGAGGAAGAGGAAGAGGATGGATGGACCGAACAATGAGGAAAAGAACGAGTGAGGGGGGTTTATATAAAAATTTAAGCTGACGTGGCTGCCTTTGTACCTTTGGTGCGCGCCGGCGAAAGATCAGGTACCTGGATAGTCGTTTTGAAAGCTTGAGTACCCAGATGGGAGAACGTCAATAATAGTTTAGGTACCCACGGGGCCACGGTGCATTTTACTCGAGTTTTAATGAGAGAAAGAAGGATCCTTTGGTGGAGATCCGGCCCAGAAACGGAAAGATGTCTGTTCTCAGCCCGGAACAGGCCCGGAAACGAGACCTTAAGCTGAAGCAAACAGGCCCATAAATATTCACGGTGCAGTATCTGGGCTTGGGATGTTAACCGACTTGAGACCCAGCCCGTAGACGGTCCAGCTGAAGCAAACACACCCTTCTCCAAGAAGGTTGAGGCTCGTAGACGAGTCGAGAAAGATCCCCAAATCCTCCACATCCGCCTGCGCCGCCCCTCGCCGGTCCGCCATGCCTCAACCCTCCGCCCGTCGCCGATCCGCCGCGCCTGAACTCCCCATTCCTGTCGGCGCCGCCCCTAGCCGCCCCGCCATGCCTCAACCCCCCGCCCGATCAGCCACGCCCCGATCCTCCGCTTCCGCCTCCGCCTCCGCCGCCGCCGCCCATCGCCGATCCGCCATGTCCAAACCCTCCGGCTCTGCCGACATGGCCCCTCGTCAACCTCCCGCTCCTCGCCGATCTACCACCACGCCCAAACCCTCCGGCTCCGGCGGGACGGCCCCTCGCCGATCCGCCGCCGTGCCCAAGCCCTCCGCCTCCGTATGCGCCGACACTCGCCGATCCGTCATGCCCAAACGCTCCGCCTTTCCCGAGTCCGCCCTCCTCGACAAGGTTGTGTACCTGGGCGGTTGCTGCGACAACGAGACCACAGCTAGGGCAGTGACGAGCGATGGCGACCCCATCCAAGTGTCCTTCTTGGTCGCCGATCCGCCCGCCCTCACCCGCTGCTTCATCTACTGCCCCAGCTTGACGGTGGATGACTTCTTTGAGGCGGCGCCCAAAATCATGGCGGCAGACGGCGCCTTCCTCCTCATACGTGCTATCTTCCCCCGCCGCAGGCTCGATTACAGATTCGATGTCGCCGACTACTTCGTCTACAGATCCGGTCCAGGGGCACCGTCTCTGGAGCTCCTCCAGCTCCCCTCGGACCTCTACCCGCTTGCCAACCTATCCAGGAACGTCGGCGTCTTATCGTGTGGCGAGCACTGTTTGCTCGTGGACCTACGGCTCGCCTCCCCTGATCAAACGAGGCACAACCTGTATGTCTTCTCGAGCAAGACCAAGTCGTGGAGCACAAAGCTCGCAAGGCTGACATGCGGCATGGATAGTTATAGACATTATGATTTTGTACCCTACAAGGTGTTTGGTGTTGAAGGAAGATCAATGGCCTGGGTTGATCTCCGGGAAGGTATCCTGTTGTGTACCTCGGTGGACCAGGAACCTGAGGTGCAGCTGATCCAGCTGCCGTCACTGACACCAGTCAACAGCATTCGTTTTGGTGAGACCTCGATTGGTACCATGCCTCCTCTGGACAGGATTCGGGATGTCAGCTGCATAGATGGCTGGTTCAGGTTCATTGAGATTGAGAAACAGATAGGATTCTCGCAGTTGAATTACAGCAGCACCACAGAGTTCAACAATGGATGGGAGGCCACCATGTTCAAGAGGAGGATCCATTCAGATAAACGGGGATGGAAGCCATGTGGCACTTTTGACTCGGCTGGCCTTACGCCCACCGACTCATGTTTCTGTTTGTTTGCTGAGAAGATCTGGAACTACAAGAAGATCTGGGACTACACAAAGAAGAAGCTAGCCATGAACAGTGTGATAAGCTCATTTCCCACGCTGGATATGTGCCGTGACGATGTTGTTCACATGTTAGCCAAGGTGAAGGATACTGACCAAAACGGTTGGGTCCTTTCCATCAATATAAAAAGCAAGAAACTTCAGAAGATCGCACCCTTCTCTGCTAAGGGTCCCCTTATCAGTTGCATCTTCCTGCAATGTGGATTCTCCAAGCACCTTAGCGGTGCTCCAGGTAATCTTACCTACTACATGAGTTCTCCTGCTGCATCAAAACCCATGTATCTGTTTGCTAGTGTCAGGTGCTTCTACTAGTAATATGTCTTGGTTTTGAAACAATTTTCACTATTGTGCTATTGCTATTCTTTTCTTCTTAAAGGAGAATGAATTCAACATCGTTTAACTTAGTTTGGACGCTCATAGTACTTTATTTTATGTATCAATGACTCAAAAAAGTAGGTAAACCAATGTAGCATTAAAGTTAGGCCTCTCCACATTAGGGAAGTCAACTAAAAGCAGCATGAGAACACCACCACACATGCAGTGACCTTTTTTTTCTCTTAAGGTTCTGTTTATGCTTTGTACCATGATAGTACAACCTGCATGCTGCTGGGACTAGATAAGTACTCCATTCCAAATTATAAGGTGTTTTGGCTTTTGTAGATACATAACTTTTGCTATGTGCTTAGATATACACAATGTTTAGATACCAGTAAAAGTAATGTATGTGGAAAAGCCAATACATCTTATAATTTTGAATGGAGGAAGTAATGACTACGGCATTTGGCTAAATGCTAAATGCTTTTATTGGCCCCAAGCATCTGTATGTAGGTACTATAAATATCTAACCGTTGGTATAAGTGACATTAATGCAGAGGGAACCCAACAGATTATACCTATAATGGTATCCTGTCCTTTAGTGTCATAGCCCAGCTGGGGCACTCAACACCCAGTGTTTTTCGTCCCATGTCTAGTGGGTTCTTTTCTTCCTCTGACCAGCCCAGCCTAGCAGCAACTGTCTTACCAGTTACCACCACTGGATGGCATTGGACAGCCCCGTTCATGCTGCAGGGATCACCATTGCAGCTACCTTAGTGTGTATTGCAAAGATACGATTCATTTTTTCACCATTTGTTAGTTGTCTAACTCGTTTGCCGTGTGGGAATTGCTGCAGGTGCGTGCACCGTCAATGGATGGAAGGATGATATCAAGTAAGTATATGGTGTCGCTGAATAATTGTGTGACTTCTGCTTTGCTTGATGCATAACCGATTGCTGCTTTTATTATCAGGGAAGACTTGATGCTTTTGGTGCCCTATGTTACATCAAGTCTGTTGGTTCAACAAAAGCTCAGGCAACTTGGTATTGATATGTTCATTCTCTTTGTGTGGTACATCCTGTATATGAGAAACTAACTAGTATTTCGTTGCAGAGAAATCTTACGATGAGGTCAAGACACTAATTCACACTGGTGTATCATCAACTATGAACGTCCATATTCACCAAGTATGTTACATTCTGATTAATAGTTGGCTAGCTCCTTTTTTTTCTCCTTTGTGCATTATCTGCGCATATAAGTTCTATGTGCCTGCCCTTGTGTTCCCTCAAAGCAGAAAGTCTATTTCTTCAAATCATGTGCCTGAGCATATATATTATTCATACGCCTGATTTCAGTTTGGTTCAACAAATGTAGGTTACACAATTTGCTACCAAAAATGGTCTAGGCAAAGTGGCCTCTGATGCTGTGGACACATTCGAGCGGTAAATATAAGTTACCTTTATATATTTATGAAAAGTGTACTTTTTCATAATCTACTTATGGCCTGTATTTTTTCTGTTCCTTAGAGCTTCGAAAGATATTAAGAGCATGCTTCAAAATTGTCACAATGGCCCAACAAGTGCTGAAGCTGTGAGAGAGAAAATCCATGTAGCAGTTGAAGCTTTAGACAAGTATGTGGACTACTAATGATTTCTCAGTTCACTTATTATTATAGAAAATATTAATAGTTGATTGTTTTTGCACTTCTGTTTCCATTTCAGGCTCCTCAACATGCTGCCACCGAGTTTGTTGGACACAGGGAGAAGCATGGTTTCAGTTGGGTGCATGGATAATGAATCTGTCGATGAACGCAGCATTTCTCATAACATATGCATCCCAGCGCCTTACCTTATATATTGAGTGTTCCAACACTAACCTCACTGAATCCTTGGATGAAGGGATCATTTGATGCAACTCCATGCGCCCTAGTGCTAAATTTTAAGTACAAGTTTAGAATGATGCCATTATGTTGTCTACTTGTTGCATATCTTTAGTGTACTAAAAGATATATCAGTGCTGCATTTACGTTAATTACATTCAGAAATGCTATGCTGTTTTGAGCTGATGTATCGCGCATTTTGGATTCTCAGTTGAGCCTTGGGCCCTCTTTGGTAGGGTTGACTTCTCCAAAACTGCTGAAGCTAGAAAATGCTACATTTTTGTGGCTTTAGCTTCAATCGCTTTTTGTTTGATTTTTGCTTTATAAGCTGTTTTTGTATACGAGTGTTTGGCAGCCACAGAAACCATAGGTGAAGCTCCTATAGAGGCCATACTAATGAGGGCCCTGAACCTGGGTGGACAAACTAGGCAACTAGTTCCACACGCGTCTTGTTGCGTCAAGCTTGCTGACTCATGTTGTCAAAAAAAAAAAAAAAAAAAAAAAAAAAAAAAAAAAAAAAAAACTTGCTGAATAAGGCTTCTATTTCTTCTCCGTCTGGTTCAAAAAAATGAGATGTATACTAGTACTAATCTAATTTGTTCGACCGAGTTTATAAAATCTGCTATATTGTTCACATTGTTCGATAATAGAGGTGTTTAGGTTGATTCTAATTGATTCCAAAATTCATAGCAAAATGTAGCCCTTTTGAAGTTCCATCTGGGCCAGGAATGGGTTCTCATGTTATTTTTTTTTTCAAAAAGAAATGATCTTCCTTCTTCGTACAGTGAATACGCAATGTTCTTGTCTATTGGAGAAAAAAAAATCCAACTCGCTCTCCTCTTACATATATAAAAAAAAAAATTGCAGGTGATAAAAAAAAGGAAAACAAATCACAGGCGAAAAATCCGAAGCATTGACACCGCATTTGCATTGTGTGATCATCAACTTGCACATAGGTTCCGTGCGGCCTGGCGAAGCGGTCCGGCAAGCTTTTAGGCCTCGAGGTTTTTCGATGCATAGATTTATGCCAGCTCTCTCCATGCTTCGTCCATATTAATATCTTCCAGCGTTTTTGCTAGCTCTGCACCAAATTCCATAACCAGTGTATCACAATTCGCATTCCCAGTTCGTCGTAACTTAAATCACTTGTAAAATCGAATTAAGATGATGACCATTTCCAGCGATTCGAGTAGGAATGGGGGAGGTAGAGGCTACATACTCTTCGTCCGTATGATGTCCTTGTGAAGCATGCAACAGAGAGATCGACGAGGTTGCACTGATTTCTTGTCAAAAAATTTCAAGAGACACCTTGTGGTAGGAATTTCTGAAGCTTGACTAGTAACACACAGGGTTGACCTTATTCTGCTATAAGGTTTTAGACTTCAGTAACGACATCAAAGTTTCATGAGAGCTTCAGAACTGATTTTAAATTATTCCTGCCAACAATCTTATTACTCATGGGTCCTTTTAACTTAACATATACGACATGAAGTCTTCAATAAAAAATAAGAGACGACGATCATGTATATGGTATAAGACTGTTATCATATTGCGATGGCTTCTTTTTTTCGCGACCGGAACTTCACCCGTTTTTAATGGCTGATAGTTTCGATAGTAACCTTTTATGACTGAGTTCCCATTAGGAATTTAACAATGTTTTACTATATATTATTCCTTATTCTGGTTCCAGAATAGCAAACATCTTTGACAGATACCTGAAATCCCCTAGCACCCGTTTTGAGCAGATGGACATCCATCAGGTATGCTGGTTCTCTTGAACCAAAATGCTACTGCTATTATCTCTGTTTTCCACTGAGTAATCTAACCTAATATTCTCCCCCCCTCTTTTCCCATGAAAAAATTCGTCCGGGAGATGACTAGGATGAAGGATGAGACGAACAGGTTGAGGATGATCATGGCACAATACATGGGGGACAACCTGGCCTCATTCTCCGCGTAAGATCTGAGCAACCATAAGCGGTAGATGGAGTTATCGCTCTACAAAGTTCGCCTCAGGAAGGTAATCAAGCACAAACTAGCACGTCGACAAATAAATTGATGGAGGCATGGAGTAGCCTTCTTGCATGTTCTTTTATCCTACAAAGCTCTTTGGATGCTTCAGTGGTAACGCTGAGCACCCTTGGTAAGGTTCTCGCTGCTTTGTTGTAGGAGCAAGTTGATTCTCGACAACTGATCCTGGGACTGTTGCGACTCCGATGAGGAGTGTGAAGCTCCCCTCGTGATCCGATCCCCGTCCTCAAATAGGAAGGAGATTTCAACCCAATTTCGTTTAAAATCAGCCCAAAAGCTCCCCCGGCCAAAAATAAAGAGAGACTTTAGTCCAGTTCATCTTCAAATCTGCCATAAAGTTCTTTGGGGCCAGAAATACAAGGGAGATTTCAACTCAACTCGTCTATCTATGTATTTAGCCTCTCTATGGTTAGCGAAGTTTTTTTTTTTTGGTGGAACAAGTTTTTTATTTGAATTCAGTTTCTTGGTTTAGCACCAATGTTCATATTTTACTATATTTATTTATTCTAAAATTTAGCTCCACTACACCTTGAGCTGTAGACGACGTGCTCGTTGTAGGAAGATACCTATGACAATTTTATGTAAAAGAAAAATCTGAATTTCTGATGATACTATTTTTAGATGATCGAATTAACATCTTTCAAAATATATATTACTACCAAGTTATTTCATGGTAAATTCAATGAAACAACTCATTTGATGCTATAGCCTACGTATCGGTGATTTTTATAGGATCGTGATAAAGGCTATTTTTATATATCTAGAACAAATCTAAACAAAGCCATAAATGGATGCACCGTCGCCGTGGACTCGCGTAGACGCGCGCCCGGCCGCCACCCAAGTGGCCGCACCGCACCAAGCCGGAAGCCAGCCAACCCAGCCCAGCGTGAGCGTGACCGACTGACCGGACCGCACCCTGCACCGTGCCGTGCCATGGATGCACATGCACGCATCCACCCATCCACAACTTCGGGGAGCGCCCAAAACTTTGTGTACTAGAAGCACAGGCACTCGGCTCCGACTCCGACTCCGACTCCGACTCCGGCACGGTTTCCCGCTCATTTCCAATTCTTGGCCGTCGCCGCTCCCGCACCGCATCCCATCCACTCTCCAAACCCTAGCGCCGTCGCCCCTCCCGCATCGCCTCCATTCCGGATCGAGCCCCGCGAGGCCGACCCCGCCATGGCTCCCACCCGCTCAGTGAGGTCCTCCTCTCTGCGGCCGCCACTGCACCTCCAGCCCGCGGCCCGGCCAGAGGACGCCGACGCCGACGATCGGGCGGTCGCGGACCTCCTCGACGCAGTATATCTGAACAACGTCTCCCGCGCTAGGAGTAAGTCGTCGAACGGTTCCCCACTCCTCCTCGATTCGCTAGCTAGGGTCTGACGAGGGTTTTGGTCCGTCTGTGTTTTGCGGTGGGGTTTTGTGGTGATGTGCAGGGCTGGTGAAGGAGCTGAAGGCGGGGAAGGGCGTGGACGAGGCGGTGGAGGCCGCGGCCCTCGGCGTGATGGGGGCCAAGCGCCGCAGGCCTCTCCACATCGCCGCCGCGAAGGGGGACGTGGAGATGTGCCGGTTGCTGGTAAAGGCTTGCAACGTGGATGCCACCGATTCCGACGGTAATTGTGCCGATGTGCTGTTGAATCTTGCTGTTTCCGTAAGGTAATTTGGGTTGGGTGCTGCTCAGGGTCGAGAGGGAGTCAGGGACATTTGTTGCCGTGCCTCTGTGTCAGCTAGGAGCCTAGAAGCAAGAGGAACAGTAACTTGTAGAGATTATGTGCTCTGTGATTCCTAGTCCATCAATTAGTGGGCTTAGTAATTGAGGCTGAGACCCCAAATATATATGGGCCCAGTTATTCACTAATTGGTCTTAAGAAATGGGCTTTGGCATGGGTTAGATCGTGTTTAATGTAGCAATCGGGTTTTCAGGCTGCTTGTTCCTTATCTGGGCCACACTGGAATCAAAAAGGTATTTGGGAAAAAAAAAATGCTACCATAGGCAGGTTTAACTTATTTTGATGATTAATTGTGCTGACTAGTACCTAGCTGAATGCTTTCCTTATATCCTTGCCAACAAAGTTTGCCCCAGGCCTTCCAAATTCCTCTCTGCATGTGGTATTATTTCTTTGGTAGGCTTGTGCTATATGTTGCAGTACAGTAGAGGGTGTGTTTTTCTTTTTATATATGACATTAGTAAGTCATGAATGCTCCTCCAGTGCATTGTGCAGGGATTTTATTTGGCTATGAAATATTGATTTAAGAGGTGGCTGTTGTCATGTACTGAAGCAAAATTGTGTAACATAGCAAAATTTCATTAATCACGCCACAGACGCTCCTGCCTTGCTTTTTGACTGGGATTGGTTATATTTCTATATACCTGCATGATTCTGCAAATTATGATGCTGAAGTAGAACATTTCGTTGAAAAAGTAGTCAGATTGGTCGGCTGCATGAGCAGCCGCCGCTTATTTTTCCCTGCCACAGTACTGTAGGAGCAGCAGCTGTGCAGCTGAACACGATGAGTGAAATTTCTGACAGTTTTAATATTTGTGACATTCATAGACAACTTTTGCTGGGTCGTTGATTCTGTGCTCTGTTTTGTTCTCAGTTGTATGAGAAATCCTTTGTATAGTTATTATGTGGTATTTTGGACCTGTACAAATAGTTTTTTTGTTAAAACTATTGTTGGGTATAGGAATTCTAAGTATAATTTTCTGGAGTTGCACAAGATAAATGGTTTAATTCTGTTGCATTTTTCTCCCTTTTTTAGTCCTTCATCATGACTAATTTGTAAATTTGCTTGAACAATGTTTGGATATGTATTTCTCTGGCTTGTATGGTTATTTGTTATGTGCCACATTATTTAGTCAGCAATGGAATCATCAGAGAGGTTATGAAACATTTTTTTTATCTCTTTTAGGTGCGACAGCTCTAATTCTTGCGATACAAGGTTTGGGATGCACTGCAATTGTGAGGCTTCTACTTATCAATGGAGCCGATCCAAACAAAGTAGATAACAGTGGGATTGCTCCGCTCCATATCGCTGCTGAAAGAGGTTTTTTTGCCCATGCATTTTTTTTTGAACAATTTGTCTATGCATTTATGTGTTGTGCATTTTTTGTTTAGCTGCTATTTGAGCTCTCTTTTAGATCTATTTATCCATATCCGCATGTTGTCATATATACCTTTTCTTTGTTCTAAATAGTATGTGGAATTTGGTCACATCTTTTTTTCGCAACATTGTAATTCTTTTGGTGGCTATATGGGCAGCAGAGATGCTTAACTGGGACAAGTATCTAGCACTGCAGTTCATCAAGAACCTATTGAAACCATTGTTTACACTCACAATGTGTTGATTCATCAGATGCCATGTCAGATAATAGCATGAACAACTTATGCATAAACACAATATAGATGTAAACTTGATATATACTTGGACTGGACATGAAAGGTTGTAACACGTCTTAATTGCTTCAACCTGGCATTATCTTAAATGTACAATAGACCATCAATCCATTATTAGTTATAGGAGATACAGTAACTGAAATCTGGATCCTGTACTAAGGGGATTCCTTGAGTTTGAATATGGCATTTTTTAAGCTGGGTAGAATTCTAGAATATTGTCATTAAAGTAAAAGTTAGTCTTTTTCCTAGACTTAAGCATTGGTCAAAAGGGCACCTACAGGTCTTACTTCATTGCAGAATTTCATTATGTTTTCATATTGTTACTTTTACTTGTGGGTTTATCGAAATTATGGCTCATGGTGATGATTGCCTTTTAGATGCAAAGTTCATTTTTCTGAATATTATACGTTTCTGTGGTATAATCATTGATTCATTTCCATGTATTTCATCTAGGTTTATATGAAGTAGCGGAGCTGTTATTGTCCAAGGAAGCTAAGGTTGACCTTATGTGTGAAAATGGTGGGGCACCAATACATGTTGCTGCTGAAAATGGGCATGCTAAAATGCTGAAGCTATTGGTGCAGCACAAAGTAAACGTAATAACTTCATGACTCAGCTGTTGTTCAATCTTTTTCATTGATATTATATGTGGTGGAGTTTAGTATTTTACCTTATTTCTGTCTAAATTTGCTCATATTGGTAGTTTCTTCCCTTGATGTTTTTCACTCAATGAACTGCCTCATAAGCTTTATATATGAACTGCCTCATAAGCTTTATATATGAACTGCCTCATAAGCTTTATATACTTAGCCCAGCCATGGTGGCTAGAATGCTAATTTTGCTTACTTGACTGGCCAACACAAGTACTTTTATTTAACTGCTCATTCCAATGGCATATTACACCTTTAAATCCGTACTGTGACATGTTATTTTGCTTTTCTCCAGTTAAATTCTCGCAATCCTGAAACTGCGTTGGTCATAGCTGCTGGGAAAGGCTTGGCTGACTGTATCAAGTGTTTGTTGGAAGCTGGGGCTGATGCAAATATTCCTGATGAAGTGAGTTTTATCTTTCTTTTTGGCTTGTTATAGCTGTAACTATTCTCTTGCTTCTGGGATCTCTGTCCGTTATACTATCAAGTAGCAACAATGCAGCACTACCTTCTAGGAACCTTCTAGAGTTAATGTATTACCGAAGCATGCCAATATCTCAAGATTTTTGTGAGTACATTTTTTTAAGGTAGTGAGTACAGTTTAGAACACCACCTATCAACACAGGTGAATCGGGATAATTAGCAAAGTTTTCTCAGTGATGCAATTTGTTGGTATTTGGTGTTTATTGTCACTGTTTTCTGATTTCTGAAACCTGTCCTATTTGGTAGCCTATTTAGTGCTATACAGACTAAATATCGTTTAAGTATCATGACACTAGTTTATTTAGCGTATTTATTTCATAGCTAGGAGAACTTTTTGAGCATCGAGTAAAATACTGCTCATCTTAAAATCTGAAGTCCAACGTCTTACCTGAATAAAAATATATATTCCATATCTTGCTAATACATAGGTAGGTTGACATGATCCTACCTTGCCACAGTGATAATGAAAAAAAGGAAAGGAATTGAAATGGGCTGGCTAAAGTGCTTATATTCTTTTTCTTTCACATGACTTGTCAGGGATAATGGGAGTTGTGAGCACATGTGCACTCTCTAGACTGTGCCAATTGCATATAAAGTTACTATTTTCATGTGACCTCAATGTTCTTGTCCAAATTCTCTTTGTACTTTTGTGAAACTTAATTTTGGTTATTCCTTGCGCACTTTCATGTTTCATTTTTAATTGTCCTTTATGTTGCTCCTTAACAGGATGGTAACCTACCAATTCAAATAGCTGCATGTCAAGGATTGAAGGAATGTGTTGATATTCTTCTTCCTGCCACAACTTCTTTGCCTGAATGTGCAAACTGTAGCATTGATGAAATAATTCAGCATGAGAAAAGTGCGAGCTCTCCTGCTGCAACTTCTTTGGCTGAGTATGCAAACTCTAGCATTGATGAAATAATTCGGCATGAGGAAACTGCTAGCTTAGAAGCACAAGTAAGAAAAAAAAATCTCTCTTTTTCTACTAAATGGTGATGTTGGTACTTATGCGGATTGCTGAACTATCCTATTCCAACTTTGTAGGTGTCAATCACCCAAGTTGATGACATTGAAATGAAAGAGTTTGTGCAGGGACGTTGCAATGGTTCTTTTGCTAAAATATTCAAACTATTTTGTGGGGAGGAAGTTGTTGGTTCCAAGAGGAAGGGGTTGCACATGCTATGCCAAGCCTATCGATATGTCATCGACATGATCAGGGTTAATAAAAAGAGCTGGGGTGGTAAATTTACACCATGTAATCTAAGGGTCATTGGAGGCAGAAAATTCCTAATTGATTTGGAACCAATGCTACCTGCAACTGCTGATCATACTTGGGCTGACTTGAATGGGATTACAGATTGTATGGCTGGCTATTTTGTGTTGGGCACAAAAAGATCCATATATGTTAGGCATCTATTTGGTCTGTGCAGGAAACTACATAAGAAAGTTGCAAGGGGTATGCATGAACCGGGGGCTGATGATAGGTATTTGGACTTCATCTACAATCATCCTTCTTATGGATTCTCCATTGAACGGACTGATTTGATCAAGGGAATTGGCATGTCGCTGAAATATTCTTCAACAGCCAATATTTATGCTCTAGTTCGTTGTATGTCTAAAGACTTGGTTCCTCCTAGTGAAGGTGAAGACGAAGAAGATTGGAGAGATAAGGTGATTCATGTTGCAGTTCTAAGGGATGTGTTCTTTGCTAATGTGGACAAGGACGCTGAGGACAAAGAAATTACACAGTTTCATCCAAAACCCAAGGATAACTTCATTTTTTGTAGGCATGCTTTGGAGCATGGAGCTGAGAGAACACTGGTGAGTATTATCTTCTGATGTCAACACCTAAGGATAAATTTATATTTCTGTTTTATCTTTGCATGTTATATTGTTGTATATATCTTTGTGTCACTTGCTGTTAACACCCAAGGATAACTTTTTATTTGTTTAGTACCATATTTGATGTTGCATGAAGTATTTGTTGCAAAAGCTGTCTAGGAGTAATAATTTTGGTTCTCTGTAGATAAAATATGGTGAAAATGGTTATCGAATGTTTTGTCCTATGTGCAAGCAACCTTTGAAGTCCAAATATCAACAAGACCTAGTCTGTAAAGCTGCATCTGCTGCTGGGAATTCTTTCCAATGGGTTCAGAAGAAAATTCTGCCTGAAACTAGCACTAGCAGTGACATTATTTGTCAGATTCAACCGCTGCCATCTCTAGATGAGCTTGATTTGTTAGTTGGAGATATATTTGATATATTTATTTCTGATTCCATTTGTCAAATCATGTTGGAGCCTCTGTTGGATAATAATCCATTGTAAGACTTTCTTTAATTTATTTAAATGATATCTAATATATGTGACCATATTTGAACTTTCATAGAAAAGTGTGTTATCGGTCTTTACTACTAATTACTTGTGTTTCACTTGTGTTTGTTGTCAGTGTCCAAGCTCGATTGAAAGTATTTGCCAGGTCAATTCGTAAGGAATTAAACGGTGAAGGGGAAGAGGATGAAGATGAAGGTGCAAGATGCCCTCTCCCTATCTCCCAACCTCTTGTTATTAACTTTGTTTTTTAATACCTGTTGGTTATGGGTAATTAATCGCATTCAGGCATGGTGGTCCTCTGTCCAGGCCATTAACTCTGTCCAGACTTAATCGCGTTCAGTCCAAGCAAGGACTTTCCTTTTGTGCATTTCACATCTTCCTATGAACTTTATACTTAGGAGCTGGACTTTTTGTGTATAAAGACTTGCATTCTACTAGTAGTGTATAAGAGCTGTCATTGCCATATTGCTAGTTTACTAATCTGCACAGATCTATCTATTTGGATTTGCGACATGTGAGTTTGTGGATGAAATATTGTCTGGACTTTATGAATATCTTGTTAACTTGTGTAATGTGGCCTATGAGTGGTCCAGACGTAGAAATCTCTAGAAACTAGTCTGCTTTGGATTACTTAATTATTCATTTTTGTTTTGGACTTGATATAACAAGCTTATCTTGTTACATTTGGGCAGTTTTGAAATTCATTTCAAATTAAATGTTCAAAAGAGTTTTGGTATGTATGTACACTTGCACTATACTGTACAGCCTTACACACCTGTTCTTTTTTGTTTCCATTTCAGGCTCCTGAACATGCTGCCATCGAGTTTGCTGGACACAGGGAGAAAGCATGCATGGTTTCAGTTGGGTGCATTTCTCAGAGTATGAAGGAAGCATTTCTCATAACATATGCATCCCAGCGCCTTACCTTATCTTTTAAGTGTGTCAACACTAACCTCACTGAATCCTTAGATGAAGGGATCATTTGATGCGATGCTAGGGCTTTAAGTACAAGTTTACAATGATACCATTATGTTGTCTACTTGTTGCACATCTTTGGTGTACTGAAAAGATATCAGTGCTGCATGTATGTTACATTCAGAAGTGCTAAGTTATTAGCGAGCTGCTTTATCTGCTTTATCGTGCATTTTGGATTCTCAGTTGAGCCTTGGGCCTTCTTTGGTAGGGTTGACTTATCCAAAACTGCTGAAGCTAGAAAAGGCTACATTTTTTGTGGCTTTAGCTTCATCGCTTTTTGTTTGGTTTTTGCTTTATAGGCTGTTGTATACGAGTGTTTGGCAGCCACAGAAACCATAGGCGAAGGTCTTCTAGAAGCCATACCAATGAGGGCCCTGAGCTTGGGTGGGCAAATTAGCTCCCCACGCTCGCTAAAAAGTGTATGCCAGATTTGTTTTTGAATGAATTGAAAAATAACGACCGACTCAAACTGCTTTTAACTTTTTACTGTCGTCGAAGGTAATTGTCGAATAGGTTCAAATCTTTTTTCTTAATTTTACTGACAAAATTTTTTGAACAGTGAAATGGAGTTTAATTATAACGATAAATGAATGCACAGAGAAAGTTCTGCCTCCCAATTTAGGTTCGGCGAAGCAACAATGCAATCTTTTTTTTAAAAAGGCAACAATGCAAAGACAATGTTTTTAGTTTTTTACTGTAACACAAATGTTATGTATAGGTTGTTTATTCTTTATGAGTAGTCCATCAAAAGTTTCATTATGTTTTAGCTAGCTAGGAAATAGAACTGCTCTTTTTGCTACATTCTGGATGCTAAGGTGAAGATGGAAAGCCTTTTTTCGCACTCAACTTTTATTTATTTTTCTTCTGTCAAGACCACGAAAAAATATTGTTGTCAACCAGCTCATATGTGCTTAGAATCAAGTAAAGGTTCCCACAATAATCCCCCGATCGTTAATAGGGTCTCAAGTGAAAATTGGATGTCATGTACCTTGTCCTTGTGTGTCATTGATCTATGGACACGCCATTTTAGTTCCCACAATATGCATGTTAGTGTTTGGTACAACATAATGTGGACATTCCTCTGAGCTTGTGAGTACTGGCGAACTGGTGGTCTGCCACTTGTCCAAACATATTTCAAAAACTTATTTTCACGACAAAAATATTAGATGAAACTGACATGAATGCAACTAGAATCGCTATGTCGCATTTATGCTAGTTATATCTCATGTTTTTGTTGTGCAATGTTTTCAAAACGTGTTTAGACATCGATTATAATGTTTTAAGGATTTAATACATTTCTTTCCATTTTGTAGAGTTCAATCCAATTATTTTATTTTGAACACGTTCATCCAATTATGTTTCCAAAAAGAAGAGTTCAATGCAATTCTTTGAAGCTTCCGCTGATAATTTTGGGAGATTAAAATATTTTATTTTTCTTATATTTTTAGAGGCTTAGACAATGCAAAGACCATATTTTTAGTTTTTTTTTTCTTGTAACACAAATGTCTGTTTGGTTGTTATGTATATGTTTTTTTTTTTATTTCTTATTATGAGTAGTCCATCATAGGTTTTAGCTCTTGTTGCTACATTATGGATGCTCTAAGACGAAGATGGAACGTTTCAAAAAAAAAAAAAAAAGATGAATATGGAAAGTTTCTCTCTCTCTCTCTTTTTTGGTTTCACGTTCAAATTTTATTTCTTTTCCTTTTGTCAAGATCACCCAAAAAAATTGCTGTTAACAACCTCATTTGTTCTTAGGCCAGTCTCAATGGGCATATCATGCATATTTAATAGCATGACACATCAAAAAACAAATAAATTTTGCATTAAATGGAGAGGAGAGAGAAGAAAAGAGTTTCACCATGGTGAAACTCATATGCGCTGTTTCCTAGACTTTGGGCCACATCGTTTCACCATCTTGCATGTGATCCAATCATCTTGTAACAATTAAATACTTTGTTTAGTCTTGGAAACAACAAAGTGAAATGCTCTATTGCTAGGGTTGTTTTATGGATAGTTTCATTTTAATGTTGATGACGTGTTAGTATGTGAAACCGTGCAGTGATACAATCTATTGAGACTGGCCTTAGAATCAAGCAAACGTTCCCACAATAATCTCTTGATCATTAATGGGTCTCAAGTGAAAATTGAATGGCATGTACCTTGTCCTTGTGTGTGCCATTGATCTATGGACACGACGTTTTTGTTTTACAGATCTGTTTTTTTTCTAGATCACGCCTAGACTTGTAATGCATTAAGCAGATAGAAATTTGTAACAAACACAACTTACAAACCGGGGACGGTAATCATAGTTACCGGAGCCCACCCAAAAACCGTCAACTTAACTGTTGAGAACAACAGCAAGGACCCCAACAAATACTCAGCGGCCAGAGCCGGAGCAGCTCGGCACGCTAACCACCACCAAAGCACAAGACTCCGTGAACGATTACAACAAACAAAGAAGAACTAAGGGACTAGCGCACCCCTAGCCTGGAAAGCGAAGTCTTGAGCTGCTTGTGCAAGATTATTATCATATTGTAATGCATTAAGCAGACAGGAGTTTTACACATCTGTTGTATGCATTGTTACAACTTACGACGGCAACGCCTTATTGCAAGTTTACGACGCAGGCGAGAGAGACAGAGATGGTGTCGAGAGAGACAGAGGTAGTGTCCATCGTGGTCCATCAGTATCCCTTGGACAGGGAGGCGAGGACGGCGTGCGCGACGGTGCCCATCGCGGCAAAAACCGTTGTTCTCCGCGGGCAGTGCCACGCCGCCGCCGTCCGCCACGCCATCGCACGCGACAGGCACGTACTGCGCGGCCGCGGCATCACCTCCCTCGCGCCACGGAGCCGCCCCGCGGCCACGGACCGCGCCGCCCACCGCAGCGCCGGCACGACGCCGGCGTAGAGCCGCAGGCACGACCGCAATGCCAAGGCCGCCGCCGCGTCCCCCGCGGCATAGGACGAGGACGAGAGCGCGGCCTCGACGCTGTCCCTGGCCGCGGTGGCGTTGGCCGCCGCGAGCCTCGGCGCAACCGCCGCCACCGCGGGCTCGTCGCGCGGCGCGGTACAGCGCGGCACGGCGATGGCGAAGATGGGTCCGCCGGGCAGAGCGCGGACACGCAGAGCTCCGGCGTCACGTAGTAGCCGCCAAGGCCGCCGCACACGTCGTCCAGCGCCGTGGTCTCCCCGACGGCGGCGACGGAGCCCACGACGCCACGGTGAGGACGAGGAAAGCAGGGAGCGTGGGAGTTGAGCCTGAGGCAGCCATGGTGGTGATGGTGGTGGTGATCTGTGTGTCTTGCTTCCTCTGTGTCTGCGAGTGTTTGTGTGTGATGGATGGATCTGACGGGATGCCATGCGTTTGGTGTGCATGTATGCATTGTTGTCTCCGTAGGATCCGTTCAATCTGCAGTCTCTTGTGTTTCTTCTTTTGCCATCATCTTTTTCTTTGCAAAGTGTTCTGAGAGTATACTAATGGACTCGTGCAATTCAGTACTTCACAATCGCTAATATAGTAATATAATATCTGATATTCACAAAAAAAAATTGCTAATATCTGATATTGGCGATCATTGATTCCCAATTGGCAGGTGCTGGATGCATAAGACTGAAAATGGAATCAAGTACTAGTAATTGTTAAAGCACTGCCAGATGTGAATTTAAATGAAGAGATTTGGTGGAAAGAGCTTCCAAGTCAGATTATTTCGATGCAAAATTTGGGGTGCCTCACCCAGTCGTCACCCTCATGTTGTCCGTACTCCAAAGGTGCAGTCTGCTAACCTCTGCGTCGCCTATCTGAAGATCCTGAATTTCCTGATCAATGACATTTTGGTGTGCAAATCTCAACCTTCCTCGTATGTATAATCCATATATAAATAACATTAAAGAAATCTTGTGGCCGGTCCTTGTGAACAATATTCAATCTGCAGAGCAACCAAAGAAGAGGAACAGAGCAGACAGGATGGGTAAGTTGTACTTTGCTTCTAGCATTTTTTTTTTAAAAAAATCAGAGGTTATCTATAGGCTTCGCCGACATTCGGCACCAAAATGGCCATCGAGAAGTTTTTGGGAAGCCAGCTGACATGTGGTTTTTTCTTTTTTTTTTATTTTGAGAAGATCTGGTAAGAGCTGCTGAATGGCAAGCAGCAACTGAGTTCACAGCTACTGTAATATGCCAACATCACCTCACTGTACAGCTACGACGCAACAAAGAAAACACACGAAATCAGTGGTTGATTCCACTACTGATTCGACACAAGAAGCAGCAGCTTCCGCACCACCGTCACCGCACGCATGCCGCGCGCACGCAGGGACGGCCGACGATGGCACGAGTTGGCACGGCGCGCCACCGGAGGCCGGAGAGCTCGGCCTACTAGGTGACCAACGTGAGCTTGTTGAGGAGCGCTGTGGCCATGGTGGACAGCTGATCAAACTCACGATTAGCACCAGCCATCCCCGCCTTCGCCGTCGCCGATCCCTCGCCCCCGAGCGCGGCGTCGCACCCGATCCCGGCCTGCCCCGTGAGCGGCAGCAGCGCGCGCGCGGCGCCCCAGGCCTTCGCCGCCGCGTACCCGCGCAGGAGCCGCAGCGCCGGCACCGACGCGGCCCCGTACAGGATGCCGCACGCCTCCAGCCCGTCCCTCGCGTCGGCGTCGCCCTCGCCGTCGCCATTGACGCGCGCCAGCCCCGCCGCGGCGTCGCGCGCCGAGGCGCCGCTCGCCGCCGCCAGGTCCGCCGCCATCAGCAGGTGGCCGTGCGTGTCCGCGGCGGCGGCGCCAGGTACGGCACCCAGCCGGGATGTGCAGAAGGACGCGTCCACGAAGTCGCGGATCGCGGCGCACGACTCGGCCACCGCGTCTCCCGCCACCGCCGCAGCAGCGACGCCGTAGAAGCAGGAGGAGAAGAAACAGAGCGCGGCGGCGCCCACGGCGAGGAGCGTGGCGGTGGTCCTGCCCATGGCTTTTGCTTGTTGGTGGGCGTTTGCGCCTGAGCGACCTGCAGCTGCAAGAGTGGTTTGTGGGTGGGTGTTTATCAATGCACGGCGCAGAGTGGGGGTAGGGGGTAGGGGGTAGGTGAGCTGATCAATGGACTCACGCGACGCCTGCGTGCGTCACCGGAGCTCTGTTGTGTGCTCGCCGCAACTGTGTGCTCGCCGCAATGGCCGTTTGGAGGTTGAGCTAACAATGAATGCGTCGTCGTCGTCTTCCTCAGGTCTGTCTCAGCTTTTTTGGTATTTTAGAGTTTATTACCTTCGTCGTGAGATCTACTGGCGGTAAAAACACGTTCACGAGGAATTGAGGATTCCAGCAAAATATAGGACTGATTGGAGCAAAATATAGGATATCCGATCGATGAAGCGCAAACTGAATTTTCACAGAAAACCCAAACACCATGAGTTGTGCGGTTAATGAATCGATGGACACGGCACACAGCGGATTGATTATTACAACGAGCTTCGTTCTACAATGCGTGCAGAGCGGCGTTGGATGGATCATCAGTCGGCGGACATGGATGCGACGACGGCGTGCGCGACGAAGGCCATATCAGCGAAGCCGCCGTTCTCGCGCGGCAGCGCGTTGGCCGCGTCGCCGGCCATGCCCTCGCACCCGGCCGCGACGTACTGCGCCGCCTGCAGCACCTCCCGCGCGCCGCGGTACCGCCCGGCCGCCACGGCGCGCGCCGCCCACCGCAGCGCCGGCACCGCGCCCGCGTACAGCTGCAGGCACGACCGCGCGGCCGCCGCGTCCGCCGCGGTTGCGGTGGCGTTGCCGGCGCTGGTGGTGGAGGAAGAGGAGGAGAAGACGGCCTGGATGCTGTCCCTGGCCGCCGTGGCGTTGTCGGACGCCAGCCGGGCCGCGAGCGCCGCCACGGCGGGCGCGTCCCGCGCGGCGCGGCAGGGGGACGACGTGGAGGTGCAGAGAGCGGAGAGGCAGAGGGAGGGCGTCACGTAGTAGCTGCCCAGCCGACCGCACACCTGGTCCAGCGCCGGGGCAGGGGCTGGTGCCGACGCCGACGTCGTCGCCGAAGCCTCAGCTGTGGCGGCGACGGCCGAGACGGCGAGGAAGATGAGGAGGATGAGGAGGACCGGAGAGCGGGAAGAGGACGACCCGGGTGCCATTGCTCCGCTGCTCGTCGTCTCCGGTTTGGTGTTGTACTGACAGCGGGCTAGCGCAGGCGCCAGTCAGTCACAGCACAGGGTCGGGAGAGTGATGGCGTGCCGCCGTGCATGCATTTAGTGCGGGAGCATGCATCGCGCGGGGCCGCGGGAGCTGGTTTTTCTGGGTCTGGCCGATCAGATCATGATGATGATCCGCCGCACTGGCACGTTCTGGTGTCCGTTGCGTTCCGTGCTTCTTCGATCTCAACGGCCGGCTGATGTGGTAGCAGGTGGGGGCAACTCCCATGAGAAAGGCAACTACTCGTACTCGTACTCGCGTCTGTCTCAACGGTCGCTCAACTCCATGTCGCAAACAATCTGCAGTGAAAAAAAAAAACTGTAGTGCACACATCGTCAAGCCGGAACCGTGGAAAGGAGAAACACGGGCTCCCCAACGCGGACGGCGGACACAGCGTCAGCTCACACCGATGGGGAGGAAGTAAATGAAAGTGCCACAGCTGCTCCACAGTGGAGTGCCACACTGCTCCGTTGGTCGCCCTGCCATTGTTCTTTTTTTCCACGGAACATTGACCATGTCTCGTAGTCGTAATGAACGATGTCATCACTCATTCATCAGCTAGCAGCACCGCCGGCACACACGTCCGGTCGCTTTCATTGTTCCATTGTGTTGGCTCAACAAATATAGAGAGATGTGACGTCTGATGGAGCAGAGCGGAGCGTAGTACGCGCAAGTGAATCAACTTTAGCTAGCTGACTAGTATCGCAGTCTGTCCGAAAATTTGGTTACTATTGCGGTCTCTCCCAAGATTTGGTTGGCCAGCTGTTGCCTTGTACTACCGGATCAAAGAAATTCAGGTACTACTTCTCTAAAAAAACATTGTCTGTATGAATGACTTGGCAGTACTGTGGTTCCTAAAAAACAGAAATTAAAATCCTAGCAATCAGAAACGGCATCCACAGTCAAGAATAATTAATGTACTTAGAAAAAGACTAGCACAGTAAAGCAAAAGGATCTCAGAATTGTGCTAGGTCGTAGCTATAACGAAATTATGAAAAAAAAAACCCCTTTACTGACCGCGAAAGAAGCCATACCTGAGTGTCTGTCATGAATTTTCCCCTGGGAAAGGGAAGGTAGCTACTAGTCTGTTCCAAATTGTAGTCCGTTTGACTTTTTTTTACCCCAACTTTGACCACTTGTCTTATTCAAAAAAATTTGCGCAAATATAGTTAAATTTAAGTTATTTTGAAGATCTTTTGTTAGTAAAGCAAGTCATAACAAAAGAAATGTTTTTAACATAAATTTTTGAATAAGACGAGTGGTCAAAGTTAGGGTCAAAAAGTCAAACGAACTACAAATCGGAAGGAGTACAACGACATACAGTAGCAGATAGTGACCGGAGGCAACAAAATGACATCTATACTAAACCAAGGTTTATGAGGTGAAATAAACATTATTAGATTAATTATACAGTGTATTTTTTTTATCAAACTTGTTTTAGACAAAATTTTTGATATTATGAATTCTTGCTTCTCGTGTGGTCAACTATGCTAAACGAAGGTTTATGATGCAAAACAAACCTTATTACATTAATTATATGTTTTTTATCAAACTTGCTTCAGACTTAGTTTTTTATATTATCTTCTGTAATTTGTAACAGACTTAATTTCTGGCGATTTACCAATCTTTGAATTTTAAAAAACTGACCTTGTTGTAACAAACCCGGGAAAGTATATATCAGCAAGAAAGCGTAATTGCAAAAAAAAAAAAGGTGTAACTTACACCTGGGCCGGGGTGTCTGGGTTGGCCATTTTAGGCTTTGTATTCCCGGTTACATGGGCCTAGGCCCTTATAAGCAAAGGCAGAATTTTTATGTGGTCCACCTTTTAAAATGATTTTTTAGATACTATATAACCATCTTATTATAGTTTTTCAGTCCATTGTAGAGGCGATGATGCTTGACCTGAAATAAAATAGTCTTCCAAAATCAGTTTTGTACCAGTAGAACAAGCTGCACGTACTGTTGTTGCAATGTTCAAAAGACTCAGATATGTAAATAAATGTTATTATATATTATGATAAAAAATTATAGAACCCAACATGAAACGAAAAACAAGAAGATACAAAACTCTTTAAAACCCAACCATCGCACCGCTTAGTGGTGAAGGTATCAATCCTACCTAGCTATCGATTTTCATTTGGCGAAGAGCACGTCCATGTCCTCGAGGCTGCGGCCCTTAGTCTCCGGCATCCGCGCGTATGCGAATGCGCACGCGGCCGCCCGCACGCCGGAGTAGAGGAAGAAGCACCCAGGCATGGTGATCGCGTCGGCGAGCGAGATGAACGTCATGCTCACCAGCGCGGAGGTCAGCCGGTTCACCGCATTGCCCAGGGCGGCGCCCTGCGCGCGCAGCCGCAGCGGCATGATCTCGGCGCTGTACGTGCCCGCCAGCGGCCCAAACCCGATGGAGAACGCCGCCATGAAGGCCAGCACGGACACGACGCTGGCCGCCATGCTCGCAGGCGACGCCGCGCCGGCGCCGCCGCTCAGCGTCACGCCCAGAGACGCCATGGACGCGGCCACGCCCACCGCGCTGGCGAGGAGGAGCGGCCGCCGCCCGAGGCGGTCCGAGAGGAGCGTGGCCACCAGGACGCAGCACATCTTGACGACGCCGGCGGCCAACGTGGCTCCGAGGATTGCTTCGTTGGACGACATGCCAGCCTTGCGGAACACCAGCGGGCTGTAGAGGACAAGGGCGTCGATGCCCGACGCTTGCTGGAAGAAGTTCACGCCCACCACGCAGACCAGGATCCGGCGCACGCTCGCCGACGGCCGGACCAGCAGCTCCGTCCAGACGTTGCCGCCGCTGCCTCCGTCGTCACTGTCGCAATCAACCTGTGGCTCCGCCTTGACGGCCTGCTTGATCTCCTCGAGGCGCAGGTCGGCCTCCGCCGGGGTGTCCGAGGTGCGCACGAGCACCGCGCGAGCCTCGGCGTCGCGCCCGCGCATCGCGAGCCACCGCGGCGACTCTGGCATGGCGAGCACGCCCACGGCGAGCAGGACCGGCGGAAGCACGCCCATGGCGTACATGACTCGCCAGCCTAGGTGCACGGGCAAGCCGGCGAAGGCGTAGTTGGACACGTAGCTCAGAAGTAAACCGACGCTGATGAACATCTGCACCAGCAGGAGCAACCACATTAAGCTAAGACTTTAGAAGGAACAACGCAACCAGCAACAAGGACGTACGTCAAGAAAAGACGAGAGGAAGCCGCGCATGGACGCCGGCGCTATCTCGGCGTTGTAAACGGAGGTGACGACGACGGCGAACCCAGAGCCTACGCTGGTGATGCAGCGCGCGGCCATGAGGGCGGAGTAGCTGCTGCCCAGCGACATGGCGAGCGCGCCGGCCATGAGGAAGACGTTGGCCAGCACCAGCGTGCCGCGGCGGCCGAGGAGGTCAGCCGCCCAGCCGGCAGCGAGGATGGACATGAGCATGAACACGCTGATGGACCCCGCCAGCACCTCTATCTGCGCGTCCGAGAGGCCCAGGTCCTCCCGGATGAACAGCTGCGCGCCGCTCATCAGGGCCAGATCTGCGAGCACACAAATTCAGAGCACGGCTATAGCTGCTACACTATTGCTATGTACCACGAGATGGTTGGGTGCTGTGGCATACGTACTGTAGCCCAGGAGGATCGTAGTCATGGACGCGAGCGAGGCGCAGGCGAAGGCGTACATGTTCCAGCGTGGCTTGCCGGACTTCGTGGACGACGCGAGCAGCGGCGCGGCGGCGCCATCATCGTCGGCAGTGCCGTCGTGCGCCATGGCGTCGTCCTTGGTTCCTTGGTGCGTTGCCCGTGGCGGCCAGGGAATGAGCGCGGGGTAATGATGAAAAGTTACTTTCCGTCCTGTTCCTTAATTTTATAGGCTTGCAAACAGATCTACATACTTACGCTCGTCGTCGTCCATGATTGATGGCGATCGAATCGAAGGTGAGATCTGGCCACGCGTGAAGAGATGCATGAGCAAGTCAGCTCTGCCAGAGTCCCTGATGCTTCCGTGTCTGTTAGCACGTGGAAACAACATGTGTGACTGCTACCTAACACGACTAGCTGCCGTGGCCAAGATGCTTTGATTCTCGTAGATTGGAAGCACAGAACATAGAGAGGCTGTAGTAGTAGCACATGCATGTTACTTATATTGTGAAAGATGTCCATACTAATGCTATCATACGTCTTGAAATCGAACCATTACCATTGCTGGATGCGAGCCATCGTAAGTCGTACAAGCATGGTGAGTCCGGGTTATGCATAAGGCACCAGTATAGAAATGATTTTTGCTCACAGTAAAAAATGATCTTCTGGTCCAGTTGTCAAAACTGTTATTTTTATGCTCATAAAAAAAGCGTATAGGCGTGGCAGTCACTACTACAAATCACTATCCCCCATCATTACCGAAATGGCGAAACCGACAATGATGAGTCTTTACTACCGGTGCCAAACCTTGAGAACCGAAATGGCGACGGAGGTCGCCGGCAGCGTGGCTCCGGACGGCCGCTAGGGCTTGGGTCATTGGGTGATGGCGAGGGCTGTGAGGACGGAGGCTACAGAGTGGGAGGTGAGCGTGCGCGGGGAGAAGGGCGGTGACACGAGAGAGAGAGAGAGAGAGAGAGAGAGAGAGAGAGAGAGAGAGAGAGGCTTTTAAGGGAGAAGAGAGATAGAAGATACTTGTTCTTTTGGTGATTTCTGCCCTCCACCCTGTGGAGCTTCGTCGAGTCTCCCCCTCGCCGATTTGAAGCTTTGCTCACAGCTACCATTGATAGAGGTCGGCAAGTACCATTGTACAACGTGTTATCCCCTGATTTTAGCTCTATTGTTTGGAGTAACTGGTTCAGTAGATCTGGTTTTGTAGTTGTTTGATTGATTGCTCTACGATTTGATGGTATGTTGTATGTATTTGTGGTTCGATTCGAGTTTATGGAGGATGGAGTGGTTTTTTTTCTCCTGCTCAGCCTAGGTATCCCCCTTGCTGAATCAAAATATCGCGTCTGCTGCTAGCGTGGCTTCCAGCCACGCCCGGAGGCAGACGTCGGCATCCTAGACGTGCTCCGCTGCGTGCAGGTCAGGCTTCATCAGCCGCACCTTCGTATCCGGGATGTCTGAAACAACAAGGTGACTAAAAGGGAATAGGAACCTCCTCCTTTGTTAGCCGATTATTCGTATCTCCAAACAAGAATTTGCCTTGTTAGCAGTGAGATGTGAACATCTATCTCACAGTACATATTCTTCCAACTTTGCTTCTATATTTGAGAACACATGGTTTTTACTATAACCACTGTGTGGATCTTTTGTGATGAGTGATTGCCAATATGCCAAAACAATGTCGTGTGTGTGTTTTACGCTAACCGATGACACGTGGTTTCGTGTCAAACAATGGTGTCTCTTGGCTTGCGTTGTCTACAGGTGTCGAGCTCGGAGACGATGGTCGACGGTCGGTGAAGGTTAAGTAGGGCGTGCCGTGCTGACGGACCGGGTGTAAGGTCCTAGATGGCTAGAGGGGGGGTGAATAGCCTATAAAAATTTCTACAAACTCACTAAGCAAACTTCGTTAGATACACAAACGGCGGAAAGCAAGTTTTGCTTAGCCTACTAGATGTTGCAAGCCTCCTATCCAAACAATTCTAGTAGGTGATCACTAGCACAAACAATAGCTACCGCTAGTGATCAAGAGTTCTACCCACGGGATTTAATCTACACAAGGAGTGGTTCCCGACCGACCACACAAGCAATTCTACCCACGGGATTTAGTCTACACAAGTTGTGGTTCCCGACCGACCACGCAAGCAATTCTATTTTGCAAGAATGTAAACAAAGTAATACAAGAGAGGATGAGACTTGTTATACCGATGCGTCGAGTCGAGGTTGCCAATCACCAAGAGAATGAGCAATCAATCACAATCGGCAACACACAATCGATGACAACCAATCACCGGGAGACAAGGATGAACACAATTATTTTTGTTCACCCGGTGTTCACTTGGGCACCGCCAAGCTACGTCACCGGTTGTGTCGACCAACACCTAGATGGTTCCTCGGTGTGACCCTCAAGTCACTAGCCCCTCAAGGCTCGCCCCGCAAGGCACCGCAAGACCCACTCTCAAGCGAGGTACTCAACGACACGCGCAATCCACTAGGATGCTCTTCGTGATCCCCACGAGGTGAGCTCAAACCTCTCACAAGCAACCGGAGGTGGCCAAGAACAATCACCTTCTCTTGCCAACGCCTCCAACAATCTCCAAGCCGGCTAGGAGCGGTACTCTCCAAGAGTAACAAGAATTCCACCGGCGAAACCACCCACAAGTGCCACTAGAATGCTCTCAAGCAATGCAATGCACTAGGTGATTCACTCAATCTCTCTTAGGATGAACAACCAAGCAAGGGAGAAGAGTGGGAGAGAGTCTCTTAGCTCAAAGAATGCACAAGGGATGAGAAATGGCCAAGAGGACTCCCCATGGCCGGCCAAAGGGCTATTTATAAGCCCAAGCTCGAAACATAGCCGTTGCCCCTCGGGCCGGCCATTTTCAATGCGCCGGACGCGTCCGGCGCCTCATCGCGCGCTCGCGTCCCCGACCGTTGGAGCTTCATCATTCAAACACGTGCAGCCACGTCGGCCGTCCCGGCCGCGTCCGGCGCTGCGTCCCGGCCCGGCTGACCGCCACGCTCTGGAACTTACGGTCGGCGTCCGGCGACGCCGGACGCGACGCCCCGCGTCCGCCGCCGCCTGCTGCCGCCCGACCAAGAAACGCCGCGCGAGGCCCGGACGTCCCGGACGCAGACGGGAACCAGCCCGCGTCCGCCGCGCGCGTCCGCGCGCGTCCGACGAACAACTCGCACACCTCCACATCGCGCCACGCCACAATGCGCCGGACGCGTCCGGCGCCGCCAAGGCGCGTCCCGCGCCTCTTGCAGAAGCAGCCTTCGTCGTTTCGTCGCCGCGTCGTGACACCAACTTCTCCAACATGCTATCCAACAAGTATACCAACTTGATCATCAGAGATAGCATGATTTCAACCAAATTTTGCACCCGGCGCAATAGAAAATATGCATCCATTTTTCCCAAAAGCGCCGAATCCCGCCTCACAGGCTCGGCGGGAGGAAGAGAGCGACCCAAACCCATCTCTACCCTACAAACCACAGCGCGCCCAAACGCCACCTTTGTAAATGTGCCAACACCACCAAGTGTACATCTCCATGTGCTTGTGTGTTAGCTTTTTCACAATCATTTCCCAAAGGTTAGGTTAGCTCACTAGGCCCTACATGCAATGCACTTCATGAATTCACCTAGTGGCACCCGTGCGTCGAATAGCCGATAAGACTTCCCCTCTTAATAGTGCGGCTATCGATCCTAAACCACTCACACCCTCTATGGTGTCTTGAGTGCAAAACAAAATGGCCCTAACGGTTATACCTTTGCCTTGAGCCCATTTTGTTCCTCCAAATGATATGAACGCTTCACACCATCATGTGACCGTCTCGATCCATCGACCTCGACTTCACTTGCCCTTCACCGTGCATCGGTCCATCGGCGCCTAGTCTTGCCCGAGCTTCACCATCTCATGGTCCTTCACTCCCAAGCCTTGACTAGCCCTTCACCTTCAACACCGGTCCATGGAGCCAAGCATCGTCTTGATCTTCATCTTTGATCACATGACACGTGTCATGCTTCATATGCATTAAGCTCATCATGTGGACAACCTTTCTCTAAATCAACCACTTAGATAAACAAGGTTAGTCCTAGGTTTCATCAATTAGCCAAAACCAAACTAGGGACTTTCAATCTCCCCCTTTTTGGTAATTGATGACAACCTTAACAAAGATGATTTTATAATAAAGATTTTGAACTTGTCATACTTGTCCAATCATTAAGCTCATAGGAAAGATTTGGACAACTATAGCAAGTTCGATTTTGGTAGTATTGCTCCCCCTACATATGTGCATAGAGTTTGGATTTGAAGCTTTGCACATATGCATGGATAAAAGTGTGGGGAGAGTAATTCTACCAAAATGATGCTAAGGTGTAAGAAATGGACCTTTGAAGCATGATACCAATCGGAGTTGCCTTTTACACCATCCTTAGCACCATGAAGTAACTAGACATCCATCAAAAACTCAAGAACCCCGTGAGATCAACATTATAAGCAAAGTTCTTGAACCACTTGTAAGGCAAGGGGAGTCTAGTTACAACCTATGCATGCTAGTAGATCATTTCACCATTCAAGTCCTATACTAGCATTGCACCACACAAGCAAGGAGACACTACTTGTATAAAACTTTAAAACTAGGTGCCATGAGCAAGTCATATGAGAATGCACAAACAAATGCAACAACTTTGTTCATGAGCTTGCTCCCCCTTCTTGTGTGCATCAAAATTTTATTTACCCCTTTATCATGTTCAATCATCTTTTCTCTCCCCCCTTTGTCAACAATTGCCCAAAAATGGGATCAAATTGTGGAGAGAAAAGGACTTTGATGGAGTAAACAAAACTTTAGTCAAATTTGGTTCAATCTAGACCACTTGCCAAAGACATTTAATTCGGTTTGAACCAAAGACAAGCTTCTTCACACCTCATGACAAGGGTTATCTTGCCTATGTTGAATTAAACACTTGTAGCAAATATTCTAGATTCAACACTAGGATTGCAAGCCCACAAACATGTCATATGTCACCACTAGAACAAGCAAAGCAAAGAAGCAATAGTGGTAAACATATATACATCAAACACATTTGATTTATCATGAATGCTCCAAATGCACCTTGTATGTCTACATGTGCTACCATAAGTATAATCCTAAGCATGAATGACATGTCACACAATGGTACCTTGCATTGTCGAAGGAGAGGCATGTCAAGTAGTGGTGAGGTGCATTCAACACATGTTTGAGAAATCAAGAATGTTCAATTCATTCCTTAGCTTGCAAAACTTTCTTTCATCAAGTGGCTTGGTGAGGATATCGGCAAGTTGATCATCGGTACCCACACTTTCAATGGAAATGTCACCCTTTTGTTGATGATCTCTAATGAAATGATGCCTTATGTCAATGTGCTTTGTTCTTCCATGTTGAACCGGGTTTTGTGTCATCTTGATTGCACTTTCATTATCACAAAACAATGGCACATTCTTGAAGTTGATGCCATAATCCTTCAAAGTTGACTTCATCCAAAGCAATTGTGCACAACAACTCCCCGCACTAACATATTCGGCTTCGGCGGTAGAGATTGCCACACTATTTTGTTTCTTTGAGGACCATGACACAAGTGATCTTCCAAGAAGTTGACATGTACCACTTGTGCTCTTTCTATTGATCTTGCAACCACCATAGTCGGAGTCCGAATATCCAATCAATTCAAACTTTGACCCCTTGGGATACCATAGTCCAACATCTCTTGTTTGCTTCAAGTACCTCAATATTCTTTTTGCGGCCGTGAGATGACTCTCTCTAGGTGAGGCTTGATATCTAGCACACATGCAAACACTAAACATGACATCCGGCCTTGATGCGGTGACATAGAGTAGGCTTCCAATCAATGACCGATAATCCTTTTGATTCACCATATTGCCATCATGATCACTATCAAGATTCCCATTTGTGCCCATTGGAGTTGAGATTGGCTTTGCATCTTGCATTCCAAACTTCTTCAACATGTCCCTTATGTATTTCCCTTGACTCACAAATGTCCCATTCTTCAATTGCTTGACTTGAAGACCAAGGAAATAGCTAAGTTCACCAATCATGGACATCTCAAACTCATTTGCCATCATTTCACCAAATTCTTCACAATATGCTTGATTGGTTGATCCAAAGATGATATCATCAACATAGATTTGCACAATGAAGAGATCTTTACCAATCTTCTTGGTGAATAGAGTAGTATCAACCTTGCCCATAATGAACCCCTTGGATTGAAGGAAAGTCTTCAATCTCTCATACCATGCTCTAGGTGCTTGCTTCAAGCCATACAAAGCTTTCTTCAACTTGTACACATGGTTGGGCTTCTTCTCATCTTCAAAACCGGGAGGTTGCTCAACATATACTAGCTCATTGATGATCCCATTGAGAAATGCACTCTTGACATCCATTTGATATAACTTGATGTTGTGGGCACATGCATAAGCCAATAAAATCCTTATTGCCTCCAATCTTGCCACGGGAGCATATGTTTCATCATAATCAAGACCTTCAACTTGGGTATAGCCTTGTGCAACTAGTCTTGCTTTGTTTCTAATCACAACACCATCTTGATCTTGCTTGTTCTTGAAAACCCATTTGGTTCCAATGACATTGTGATCCTCCGGCCTCTCAACCAACTCCCACACATCATTTCTTGTGAAGTTGTTGAGCTCTTCTTGCATTGCCATGATCCAATCGGCATCATCCAAAGCTTCCTCAATTTTCTTTGGCTCTTTGGTTGACACAAATGATGCATACTCACAAATCATAGCCACTCTTGATCTTGTTTGTACACCACTTCTAATATCACCAATGACACTATCAATTGGGTGATCTCTTGCAACATGTTGTGGTTGTAGCACTTGCACTTGATTGCTTGAGCTTGGTTGATCACTTGACTTGTCCTCATTGGAAGAACTAGCACCATGATCTTGCACTTGAGCATTGCTAGCTTGCCTCAATGGAGAATTTAGCACTTCATCTTTATCATCTTGTACGTCAACCACTTGCTTTGCTCTTATGTCACCAATGTCCATGTTCTTCATAGCTTCAACCAATTGAGTTCCACCAACATCTTCTAGATTCTCATCTTCATCTTGTGACCCATTGGTTTCATCAAATTGCACATCATGGACTTCCTCTAGAATGCCACTTGAGTTGTTCCAAACTCTATAAGCCTTGCTTGTAGTTGAATAACCGAGTAGGAACCCCTCATCACATCTCTTTTCAAACTTCCCCAATCTAGTGCCCTTTCTCAAGATGTAGCATTTGCAACCAAACACTCTAAAATAGCCAATGTTAGGCTTTCTTCCATGAAGTAACTCATATGGGGTCTTCTCTAGCAAAGTGTGACAATAGAGCCTATTGACATAGTAGCATGCCGTGTTGATTGCTTCATCCCAAAATGATTGGCTAACATTGTACTCATGAAGCATTGATCTAGCCATATCAAGCAATGTTCTATTTTTCCTCTCAACTAGGCCATTTGATTGTGGAGTGTATTTGGCCGAGAATTGATGACCAATGCCATAGTGATCACACAATTCTTCCATTCTTGTATTCTTGAATTCACTCCCATTGTCACTTCTCACTTTCTTGATTCTCATGTCAAACTCATTGTGAACTCTAGTGAGAAAGGTCTTGAAGGTGTCATACACTTCACTCTTGTCACTAAGAAAGAATACCCATGTGAATCTTGTGAAGTCATCCACTATGACAAACCCATACTTGTTGCCACCAATACTTGTGTATGTAGTTGGGCCAAATAGATCCATGTGCAACAACTCAAATGCCTTGCATGTGCTCATTAAACTCTTCTTTGGATGTGAGTTTCCAACTTGCTTCCCGGCTTGACATGCACTACACAACTTGTCCTTCTCAAATACAACATCTTTCAAGCCTTCAACAAGATTGTGTTGTGTGAGCTTCTTTAATTGTTTCATACCAACATGTCCAAGCCTTCTATGCCAAAGCCAACCCAAACTTGATTTTGATATCAAACATGTTGTCAAAGAAGCTTCACTAGTGTTGAAATCAACAAGATAGAGATTCTCATATCTAAAGCCTTTGAACACCAAGTTGGAGCCATCAAGAGAAACTACCTCAACATCATTTGCTCCAAAGATGCACTTGTAGCCTCGATCACAAATTTGTGCCACGGAGAGAAGATTGAAATCCAAGCTTTCAACTAGCATCACATTGGAGATACTCATGTCATTTGATATTGCAATCTTGCCCAAACCAACAACCTTGCCTTTCTTGTTATTGCCAAAAGTAATTGACTCAATGCCACTATCATTCTTCTCAATTGAATCAAACATTCTTGATGTGCCGGTCATGTGTTGAGAACACCCACTATCAATAATCCAATGCCTTCCTCCGGCTTTATAATTCACCTACAAGCAAATCAATGAAGCTTAGGTACCCATTTTTGCTTGGGTCCTTGTAGGTTAGTGACTAAGCTCTTTGGTACCCAAATTGCCTTCTTCTTTGGGCCAACAATGGGTGTACCAACAAACTTAGCTTGTACACCTTTCACACCCTTGGTAAGCACATAACAAGAATCAAAAGGTATAGCATTGTCAAGTTTCTTGTTTTGTTGCTTCTTGTTGCAATTTTGCTCTAGGTGCCCAACTCGCTTGCATCTATAGCAAAACCGACCATTGCTCTTCACAAAGCTAGGCTTTGGAGTTGCAAAGGCCGACTTGCCCTTCTTGGGGTTATAGCCCAATCCCTCTTTGTTAAGAGAGAACCTTTGGCTACCCAAGCACTTTAGCAAGCGGGCCTCACCACCATAGGCTTTGCCTAAGGCATGAGTGAGCTCATCCACCTCCTTCTTGAGGGTCTCATTCTCTACCATTAGTGTAGCATCACAAGTGAAGCCATCACTAGTAGTGGAGATAGAGTCGGTGGTGGTGGTGGATGATGTGCTACAAGAAGGGTTAGCATTTGTCATGATGATAGGTTGATAAAATGACTCATCAATGATGTCACAAGTAAGACCTATATCACATGATGCAATCACCACTTTCTTTGCTTGTTGCTCAAGTAGAAGTGAGTGAGCTTCTTTAAGCTTAGAATGAGCATCACCAAGCTTCTCATGGTCTACCACTAGACTCTCATGAGTGGTCATAAGCTCACCTAGGGCTTTCTCAAGTATTTCTACTTTCATTGAAAGCTTCTTGCACTCCTTTTCCTTGGCAATAGCTATATCTCTAGTTTCTTGCATCAAGTCATATAATTGATCCTTAGTCGGTTCATCATCATCATCAACATTATCAACATCGTGAGCATATTCCATCTCACTATCATCATCACTATCATCATATTGTACCTTTGTTTCCTTGGCCATGAAGCATGATGGTGATGTAGAGAATAATGAAGACTTCTTGTTGATGGCGATGGAAGCCATAGCCTTGTTGCTTGAATCTTCATCTTCATCATCATTGTCACTTTCCCAAGTGACCACAAATGCACCATTCTTGCCCTTCTTGAGTGTCATCTTGGCCTCATGCTTCTTCTTCTCAAACTTGCCCTTGTTGTAGTTCTTCTTCTTCTCATATGGGCATTCGGCTTGTAGATGCTCGGTGCTATCACAATTGAAGCACTTTCTTGGTTGCTCTTGCTTCTTGAAGTTGTTCCTCTTGAAGCCTCTTCTCTTGATGAACATGTGGCCCATCTTCTTCACCACAAGAGCAAGTGCCTCATCATCAATCTCAAAGTCACCATCTTCCTCATTGGTTTCTTCTTCTTCAAAGATTGGTGCTTTGCCCTTGGAGGATGTGGCTTGGAATGCCACGGTCTTCTTCTTCTTCTCTTCTTCCACCTTCTCATCATCTTGATCAAATTTGTCATATGTCAAGACTTCCCCAAGCAAATCATTTGGCTTCTTGTTTTCAAACCCATCTCTTTGTAGCATTAGCTTCAACATCTTGAAGCTCTTCGGCAAGCAAATCAAGAACTTGTGACAAAAATCTTCATCTTTTGTCTTGTGCCCCAAACTCTTGAGATCATTTACAATCACTTGCAAGCGATGAAACATTTCAATGATTGTTTCATCCTCCTTCTTCTTGAAGTTCTCGAACTCACTCTTGAGTCCATATAACTTGGCACTTTTCACAACCTTGGTGCCCTCATAGGTCTCACCCAACCTTGTCCACACTTCACTAGCAAGCTCCAAATCTTTGATCCCCTCAAACACCTTTGTATCAATGCCATTGTATAGGGTGTTGAGAGCCATTCTATTGCATGTGATGTTGGCTCTATCTTCATCGGTGAGGTGATCATGATCAAGTATAGCATAGTCATGCAAAGTGACTTGCAAGACTCTCTCTTGAATTGAACCAAGATACATGATCATCTTTCTCTTCCAATGATCAAAAGAACTAACTCCATCAAACATAGGCGGTTTGCCCCCAACATGGTTGAACACAATTTGAGCCATCTTAACACCGTAGGATGTTAAGCCTTGCACTAAAACGGTGACCTCGGCTCCGATACCACTTGTAAGGTCCAAGATGGCTAGAGGGGGGTGAATAGCCTATAAAAATTTCTACAAACTCACTAAGCAAACTTCGTTAGATACACAAACGGCGGAAAGCAAGTTTTGCTTAGCCTACTAGATGTTGCAAGCCTCCTATCCAAACAATTCTAGTAGGTGATCACTAGCACAAACAATAGCTACCGCTAGTGATCAAGAGTTCTACCCACGGGATTTAATCTACACAAGGAGTGGTTCCCGACCGACCACACAAGCAATTCTACCCACGGGATTTAGTCTACACAAGTTGTGGTTCCCGACCGACCACGCAAGCAATTCTATTTTGCAAGAATGTAAACAAAGTAATACAAGAGAGGATGAGACTTGTTATACCGATGCGTCGAGTCGAGGTTGCCAATCACCAAGAGAATGAGCAATCAATCACAATCGGCAACACACAATCGATGACAACCAATCACCGGGAGACAAGGATGAACACAATTATTTTTGTTCACCCGGTGTTCACTTGGCACCGCCAAGCTACGTCACCGGTTGTGTCGACCAACACCTAGATGGTTCCTCGGTGTGACCCTCAAGTCACTAGCCCCTCAAGGCTCGCCCCGCAAGGCACCGCAAGACCCACTCTCAAGCGAGGTACTCAACGACACGCGCAATCCACTAGGATGCTCTTCGTGATCCCCACGAGGTGAGCTCAAACCTCTCACAAGCAACCGGAGGTGGCCAAGAACAATCACCTTCTCTTGCCAACGCCTCCAACAATCTCCAAGCCGGCTAGGAGCGGTACTCTCCAAGAGTAACAAGAATTCCACCGGCGAAACCACCCACAAGTGCCACTAGAATGCTCTCAAGCAATGCAATGCACTAGGTGATTCACTCAATCTCTCTTAGGATGAACAACCAAGCAAGGGAGAAGAGTGGGAGAGAGTCTCTTAGCTTAAAGAATGCACAAGGGATGAGAAATGGCCAAGAGAGCTCCCCATGGCCGGCCAAAGGGCTATTTATAAGCCCAAGCTCGAAACATAGCCGTTGCCCCTCGGGCCGGCCATTTTCAATGCGCCGGACGCGTCCGGCGCCTCATCGTGCGCTCGCGTCCCCGACCGTTGGAACTTCATCATTTAAACACGTGCAGCCACGTCAGCGTCCGGCCCGCGTCCGGCGCCTGCGTCCGGTCGAATCGCCACGCTCTGGAACTTACTGGTCGGCGTCCGGCGAACGCCGGACGCGACGCCCCCGCGTCCGCCGCCTTCTGCCCGACCAGCAACGCCGCGGCGAGGCCCGACGTCCGGACGCGACAGAACCAGCCCGCGTCCGCCGCGCGTCCGCCCGCGCGTCCGACGAACAACCTCGCACCTCCACATCGCGCCACGCCACAATGCGCCGGACGCGTCCGGCGCCTGCCCAAGGCGCGTCCGGCGCCTCTTGCAGAAGCAGCCTTCGTCGTTTCGTCGCCGCGTCGTGACACCAACTTCTCCAACATGCTATCCAACAAGTATACCAACTTGATCATCAGAGATAGCATGATTTCAACCAAATTTTGCACCCGGCGCAATAGAAAATATGCATCCATTTTTCCCAAAAGCGCCGAATCCCGCCTCACGAGCTCGGCGGGAGGAAGAGAGCGACCCAAACCCATCTCTACCCTACAAACCACGGCGCGCCCAAACGCCACCTTTGTAAATGTGCCAACACCACCAAGTGTACATCTCCATGTGCTTGTGTGTTAGCTTTTTCACAATCATTTCCCAAAGGTTAGGTTAGCTCACTAGGCCCTACATGCAATGCACTTCATGAATTCACCTAGTGGCACCCGTGCGTCGAATAGCCGATAAGACTTCCCCTCTTAATAGTGCGGCTATCGATCCTAAACCACTCACACCCTCTATGGTGTCTTGAGTGCAAAACAAAATGGCCCTAACGGTTATACCTTTGCCTTGAGCCCATTTTGTTCCTCCAAATGATATGAACGCTTCACACCATCATGTGACCGTCTCGATCCATCGACCTCGACTTCACTTGCCCTTCACCGTGCATCGGTCCATCGGCGCCTAGTCTTGCCCGAGCTTCACCATCTCATGGTCCTTCACTCCCAAGCCTTGACTAGCCCTTCACCTTCAACACCGGTCCATGGAGCCAAGCATCGTCTTGATCTTCATCTTTGATCACATGACACGTGTCATGCTTCATATGCATTAAGCTCATCATGTGGACAACCTTTCTCTAAATCAACCACTTAGATAAACAAGGTTAGTCCTAGGTTTCATCAATTAGCCAAAACCAAACTAGGGACTTTCACCGGGTGCGGTGAAGGGCGGACGAGAGGCTTGGATCGAGGGACCTGAGGACCTGGCGGCCAGCCGTGGGGGCTGGCAGCTGGGACATCGACGAGCGCAAGTGTACACGGCGGGGGATGTGTTCGGGCTACGCTACTCGCGGAGGGTCTGGTGGTTTCGCCTCAAAACCATCGGTGGCGGGTTTCCCTGGTTTGTGCCTCAAAACCGGGGTGGAGTTCCCGCGCGGACGGACAACACGTGGCGGCATCGGGGAGATTGCTTGAGAGCAAGGCTACCGGTGACAAGGCGCGGTGGCCGTCGGATCAAGAGAAGTCTGAGTTGGAGCCTTATGCCCCTGGCTAAGTGGTTTGCCTCTTCATGTATCCAAGGGCCCTGGCTAAGTGGTTTGCCTCTTCATGTATCCAAGGGCAAAGAAGAAATGTAAAATAGGCTTGCCCCTATAAATAAAGAATGAGGGTCTCCCTTTCCCCTCAGCTCTTCTATTTCTATTGTTCCTTTAGGATTCTCTTCCTCTAGCTGCTGTGTGAGAGAGAGGTCTGCAAATCTTTGATTTGTACTCGAACCAGTGTGCGTGGCAAGCGGGTCGCCGAGAATCCGCTGTTTCCTCCGGGAGTAAAAACTGTGCTTGTGATTTTCGAGATCGAATTTGTGTTCTTCCCGAGTTGGTTTTTCCCCACTTGTTCATCGCGTGATTTCTTCATTTTGAGATCGTTTGAGCTCGTTCTTTTTCCTTGGATTGATCTATGACACAAGAGTGAAGTTTCCACCGAAGGAATCTTGCTAATTCCTCTTGAGATCAAAGATCCATGCGGATTTGTCTCCGATTGTCCAAGAATGGCTTTTTCTTCACCCCCTTCTTGATTTCTCCCCCCTCACTTCGAATTGGTCGATAATCTTTTGAAGATAGGTTCTCCTCTGCATAAGCAACAACATTCCCAAATTTGGTTGCAAGAGGATTCAAATTGAAAAAGTTTGGGACGAATCTTGGTGGAGGCAATTTTCGGGCAATTCTGTTTCTGGGGTCGCTGACTGTCCGGGCCTGACCCGCGGACTGTCCGGCCCTTGAGTTCCAGCCGAGTCGTTTTGAATTCCTTACTGACGTGGATCTTATCTGTAACCGCAGACAGTCTGGGCCTCTCACGCGGACAGTCCGACGGCCGGAAGTTTGAGCTAGTGGCTTTCGTTGGCTTCTCTGTTGAGGTGACTCGCGGACAGTCCGCAGGTGTATACAGCGGACAGTCCGAGGGTACACTCAAAACAGATACCGAGCTCTCGCTTCTTGTTCATTTCTAGGACTTTGACCCGCGGACAGTCCGAGCTATCTGCGCGGACAGTCCGACGTTGGACTACAGCAGTAGTACGTAGTCTGTTCCAAGTTTGGTTTTGAGTTTTGACCCGCGAGACGGTCCGAGTCCAAACCGCGGACAGTCCGATTCCAAACCGTGGACAGTCCGGGTTAATTTTGAGGAACTCTGAACTTTCGACTTTCTGTACGGAATTTTAAATCTTGAACCGCGGACAGTCCGGCCTCAAAACGCGAACAGTCCGAGGGTCAACTGCTGGTCTGTTTCCAGAACTGTTCAGAGAAGTTTGTTTTTCCAGATTTTGCCCGCGGATAGTCCGGCTGTGACACGCGGACAGTCCGCCCTTGTCTAGTCAGGATTTGTTCTCCGGTTTGCGATTGCTTGTGCTCCGATTGTCTTACCGCTTCTTCCGTTACTTCTTTAGTGATCCTTCCTAGAGAACATCCACCCTCTTAATAGGGTCGTGATCACTAAGTATTATGTTTTGCATTTTGGGGTTGATTGTTTGGGCCTAGAATCTAAAAGTTTCGAAAGAAATTTTTAAGGCTCCTATTCACCCCCCTCTGGTCGGCCTTACCGGTCCTTCAATATTCAAGTTTATAGATAGATGCGTACAACAGCTACGGTTGCTTGTATCATGTTGTTGTATATCTAAATGAAGACTAGTTTTTTTTTGTTTGTTTGTTTAACGAAGATTAGCAAATGCCTGCTTGATAGATGGCTCTCTTTTCTAAAAAAAGCTTGACAGATGACTATTCTGCTTTGTGTCGGATTGTTTAGATCACTGAAGGATTCCTTGGTTGTTTCTGTCATCTCGTTGTTTTTGTCGTCTACTTATGAAATCATGTCTTGATTCTTAAAAAGATAGATTTAACACTAGGAAAATAGAAACATATCCAAAAATCTAGAAAATTGTAAAACCATTTTAATCAATCTAGAAACTAAAGTTTAGGGAGGAAATTTGGAGGCTATTTATAAGAGGCGTATAGGGCCTACAAAAATGTTTAGGGATGTAGAATTGATTTTTCCTTTTATTGAAGGCTATATATAAGGGGCGCATATAGCTATGCCCTAAAATATGTGGTCGTCTCGCCAGAGGCCAAGACGCCGAACACGAAGCCGCCAAGTCGATCGCTCCCCTCGATCGAAGTCAATGTTGTCCTTTTCAACTGCACGCGACAACTTTCATCCAACACGAACCAACTTTCCCAGCGTCACGTCTCGCAGACGCGTGGGCCAGGTCAGGACGAAACTCCGTCAGCTATCACGTGAGAGTTTGAATACAGTGCACAAGCATCGCATCTGCTGATGATGCAGCTAGCACAAAAGAGTCGTAGCTGCCATGCAAATTTCAGTGCTTGCAGGCCATCCACATCGCATCGCATCGCATTTTTTGACATGTTGATTACTAGTAAGAAACATCTTACATGGTGCTCTACATTGTGCTGGGACAATGGGAGCAATCTCAGGTGTAAGGAATCCGATAGATAGCTGTGGAACACAAACCGATAGATAGTACGATCATATCCTCGTAGCATAATTTTGATAAAGATTAGGTATGCAAAACATGATTTCCACAAAACCATTCCTTTACAAGTAAACATACTAGACAACTGACTATTAACCGTGGTAGGCGGCTTAAGTGAATTTACCGCGGTTGGCCACGATTTACCGTGACTTTTCCATCGCGGCTGAGCCCTTTGCTCACCACAGGAAATGAAAATTGTCCGTAAAATAATCTGTAGTAGTGAGTAGTGACCAGCACCCAAGCGTGACTCACAGAAGATGTGCCATACCTGGTGGCTCGAGTAATAATAATATTACAATGAAAATAGTACGTTAGAGAAGGCTCGATGCAATCTTTGAGAGTTAACGTTTGACAGCACTCCATCCATCTTAAGGTTTAACCAATTATATAAATTGAGTATATTTTTGCAATGAACTCATATACACATACTTTTAGTATTTTTATAAATTTAGTAGACTTGACTTGGATGCATCTAATTAAAGTTTAGCTAATAACTAGATTTTGAAGTAAAAGTTTATAGCTAGCTAAAAATTTCTCAACTATGTGTTTGGATGCTCTAACTAATAGACTTAGCTAAATTTTAGTTGGCTTTAGCCGGATCAAAATAGCTAAACCCTAACTAAATTATAGCTGGTCTTTTAGTTAGGCTGTTTGGAACTTTGGATATGCCTATCAGCTAAATTTAGTCAACTATAATTTAGCTGATGTATTAATCAATAAATTTTTAGACAAGAGTGAGGTATAAAATAGTAGTATAAATCAACCCAATGCTGTTAGAAATCGAGGCACGAGAGTTGGAAAACCGAATTTTCAACACTGTATAGTGGTCGATAACTGGCTAAACATGGTTCATTAGACGTAGGGGAGCAAAATATTCAGCCATGAATTCTAACCTCTCTCCTGGCCATTGTAGAGATTAAACTTCGTTTTATTTAGGTGTAGGCTAGCTAGCTTAACTCACCACTAGAGGTTTCGAACATTAATCCACGTTAGCGATTTTGCAGGCCAAAATCAACTGGACACTGCTGGAGCTGGCAGCATAACTATATGTAGCTAGCTAGGTGATGATTAGAGAGGCACAGCTTTGATAAGAGGGAAGGCTAAAACACTGGTGTTGGTGAACTCGTCGCTCACGTCCACCTGGTCCGCCGACATGCCTGCCGGAAGCTGCCACTCGAATGCGTGCACCAACGACGCCAGGACCAGTGGCACGACCCGCTCTGCCATGGGCAGGCCGGGGCACAGCCGGCGGCCGGAGCCGAACGGGACGAACTCCAGCTGCTTCCCGCGGAAGTCGACCTCCCTGCCCAGGAACCGCTCCGGCACGAACTCGTCGGGCGCATCCCACGCCGCCGTGTCGCGCATGATCGCCCACGAGTTGAAGATCACCGTGCTGCCCTTGGGCACCGCGTAGCCGCCGATCTCGACACCGTCCTCCACGGCCTTGTGCGGCAGCAGCACGGGCGCCGCCGGGTGCAGCCGCATGGACTCCTTTACCACGGCCTGGAGGTACGGCAGCCCCGCCGCGTCGGTCTCCTCGACGGCTTCCTTGTCGCCGAGAGCGTCCTTGAGCTCGGCGCGTAGCTTGGCCATGACGTCTGGGTTGCGGAGCAGCTCGGCCATCGCCCACACCACGGTCAGCGCCATGGTGTCGCTCCCGGCGGCGAAGATGTCGAACAGGATGAGAGTCAGGTTGTCGCGAGTGATCTTGCCCGTGGACTCGAGCTCCAAGAGGATGTCGAGGAAGTCGCCGTGCTTCTCGTCGCCCTTGTTGGATCCGGACGTGGAGATGGAAGAGGCCTCATCGGCCAACCGGTGGTCAATGATGTCACCCAAGACCTTGAGAACTTCGCTCAGTTGCACGGCCACCCGGCGACGACATCCTTGGAGGTCGAGAGCTCTGAGGAAAGGAAGAAGTCGGACACGTTAGGCTTGGCTAAGCACTCCATGAGTTCCTCCAGGAGCTCCTGCAACCCATGGCCGGCCGACGGCGGCGACTCTGCGCTGTCCGTGTCGACGACGTCGATCGAGAACATCGCGGTCGAGACGAGGTTGGTGACGCCGCCATAGACGGCCTCCTTGACGTCCACAACCGTCCCTGCCCGCGCCCGGAGATACCCAACCAGGTCCGAAACCTTGCGCTCCCGCGCCGCGCGCGACGCCGCGAGGCTGCGCGGGGACAGGACGTGCGCGGCCAGGACGCCGCGGAGGCGCCTCCAGAGCGGGGCCGAGCTGGGAAGCGAGAGCACGGAGCGGTCGCAGAACCCCAGCGCGCGCTTGCTGTCCGGGACGGGGCGCGCCGCGATGCGCCGGTCGTGCGCCGCGAACGCCTCCCGGGCGGCGTCGCGGGAAGAGACGACCACCGCCGGGACGAGGCCCAGGTCCAGGCGCATCACGGGGGCGCCGTGCGCGCGAGCCAGGCGCGCCAGCGTGTGGTGCAGGCTGCCCGGTGCGCGCCGGAGGTCCAGGAGGTTGCCAATGAGCGGAAGAGGCCTCGGGCCGGGAGGCCGCCGGTCGTAGCCCCAGCGGCCGCGGCGGTGGTGTTGGTGGGTAAGGTAGCAGATGAGGGCCGAGACGGCGAGCGTCACCGATAGCCACCAGAGCTCGGTCGCCGCCATCTCTTCTTGCTCTAGGAGATCTCTCGCTGGATCGTGTCGTGCGCGCGTCGCATATATATAACGATGTGTCGATCTAGCTACTCACAGAGAAGATACTAAGAGAGAGTGCTTGCGTATCCATCGCCGCCGCTTTGATGGGCCAAAGTCCCAGTTAGCGACAGACCGACATTGGTGAGACGTGCTGTTGCTGTCAGTTGGATAGCGTCTTGATTCTGTTAGGATGATCTCAACGGCCCAACTCGGGCCCCTTGTGAACCTCGCGCCCTGATCGGGGGCGCCCAGCCCATCTATTGGCTGGAGGGCCCCTGTCACCCTGCGCTATATAAAGAGGTGGGCGCCGGCGGCTCTCAGTCACGAGGTTCACCGTGAGCCGCCACACCCACCTACAAACCCTAATCCGATCCGGGAGGGGCGCGGCCGGTGGCGGGAAGCACCTCCGCGCCGCCGCCACCGCCTTGCCCCGACCTCCTTCTTCCCGGCGTCGCCCCTTCCTCTCCCTCGACACGATGGCCGACTCCGCAGCGCCGCCGCCGGATCGTCCTCCTCCGCCCCGTCAAGCCCTCGGTGATGATCTCTCCCATTCTCTCTTCCTCTCTCCCTCACTGCCTACCGATTCCTAGAGAATTTACCCACCTAGATGCCACTGCTAGAAGATCCTAGGGCTAACAATGGTATCAGACGCCTTCTAGTTAGTGGATCTAGAGTTTTGGGAAGAAAAGATGTTGATCCGTTTGGATCAAGAAAGAAAAACCGATCTCAGATCGGCAAAGCACCCCCTAACCCTAACTAGAAACGGATCGGGGAAAGGGAAAAGAGTTCGAAACCCTAACCCTAACTGGCCAAAGAAGAAGACCGAGGGGGTGGACCTACCTGGTTCCCTACCTTGACGCCGTCGCGCGGACAACTGAGGGACGTGAGCGCGGGGACAGGACACCGACGCGGGGCCGCTCGACGGTGGCGCGCTCTCCCAACGGGGAACGCGCTCGCCCGCGAGTGGGCCCGCCGCCGGCATCACTCTCTCTCTCTGCCGGAACCCCATGGACGGCTGCACAGCGCGAAGACAAGGGAGGTGGACGGGGAAAATGACCGGATCCGAGCTAGGCTCGACCGGATCCGTCGCCGGACTCCATGGCGCTGCCGGCCATGGTGGCCGCCGCCGGCTGCAGCTGCTGCTGTGTGCGGTGGACTGGAGAGAGGGAAAGGAAGGGAGGAAGGAGCGCACAGGGAGCCGCGGGCACCTGCTCCGGCCGTGCCGCCGGCGAGCCGGCGGCGGCGACCCTGCAGGCGGCTGCCATGGGCGCTTGCCTCGCTCGGCTGCGCGGCCGCGGACAGAGAAAGGAAAGGGAGTGAATGAAGGGCTAGGGTTTCGGAAGCAAGCCGGCCGGTGGTTTTGATTGGGCGAAATGCGTGGAGAACCGTCCGATTCGAAAGGACGGCCAAGATTGGCCGGGCCGGGATTTGGCCCAGGCGGGCGCGCGTGGCAGGCCGCTTCCGCGGCCTGAGCCCACGTTAGGGCCCGGCGCGGAGCGCGCCCGGCCGCGGCCACAAGAAGCAAAGCGAGATGGGCCGGGCCGGTTTCGCTGCTGAGCTTTCCTTTCTGACGGGCTGGCTCAATTAGCTGGGCCGCCGGTCTGCGCGCGAAAGCGACGCCCTGGGCGCGGGGGAGCGCTGCCGCGCGAGGCCGTGGGCCGCGCAGGCTCGCTGGGCCGGGCCAATTTGTGTTTTTGGGCCGCGACGCAGAACAGCAACAAAAAAAAAAAAAGCGCTAGCTGGGCTGGGCTGGCTGCTGGCAGGCAGCGCGCGCTGCGTTTTTGGGCCGAAATGGCCGGCTGCATAGAGTTCATGCAAATTTTGGTTTTTTATTTTTCCGAAAGTTTTGAGCATATTTTGCTCAATTTGAATTGATTTTGATGCTAATTTCTGTACAAATGTTTATCCAACGATAATTTTGTTCGAGAGATTAGTAAAGTGCCTTTTATGTTTCTCGGAAGATTGATTATGCAAAGTTAAAGTTTCCGCTGCGTATTTAAAGTTATTATCGTTTTCATTGTTAAATTCGAACCAACGGGAGAGTTTAATATTTGAAAATGGATATTTTTTACTGTGATTATAATGTTGCTATTATTCGACTAACGTTGATTAATAGCAATATTATGATGTTGATTAATAGTTGTTGCCTACATTAATTCTATTTCTGCCCAACGGTGATTTAGAATTATTGCAAAGTAAATTTTATATTATGTTCTCACCCCATATGAATTGTAATTTCAGGTAGTTCCTCCCTGATGTCTGCCTTGAGAGAGATTCCACCACTGAGGGGAGACAACTACCTTGAGTGGAAGAGGAAGATTGACTTCACTTTCACTATAGCTGAGGTTGACTGGGTGCTCATCGAACCGTGTCCCACAAAGGTGCTGTGGAACCGGTGCGGGAGACCGATGAAAGTGATGAAGCATGGGACAAAAGGGTGAAAGATTTTGGCCCTATAAAGATGGCTTATGACATAAAGCATACTCGATGGGTCGTGACAACAAGAAATGTTGTCTTGTCATTGAGAATACAATTGACCTAGCTCTTACGGTCAATTGAAAAGTGTGACACCGCTTCTTTGCTTACTTTGAGAGGATCAAGAACCGTTCACTGGTTCCTCCAAAGTGTATGCTACCCATTTGTTCAAGCAATTGACAAATGAAAAGTTCAAAGGAGGTAGCATACGTGACCATATTTTGAAAATGAGTCACTTGGCAAATAAGGCTGAAAGGAATGGATCGGAAATACAACCACAGCTCCTTATCCATTTTGTTTTAGCTTCCTTGCCTAGAGAGTATGAGAATTTTGTCATAAACTACAACATGCGGCGTGAGAAATGGGACTTAGACAAGCTCATTGCTCGGTGTGTTGATGAGGAGCTCGGATCAATGGCCAACCTGGTGGCCAAGCGAACTGGTCAAAGGGAAGGGCAAAAGGCCCTTCAATCCCGCTCCCCGGCAAAGAAAGGTCCTATGCAACGAAACCACGGTTTCGGCAACGGGGCAAGCCACGGGCGGTGACAACTTGTTGGCCGGTGGTAAGGAGGGGCACAAGAAGACCGATCGCCCCGATTGGTTAAGAGAGCTCATGAAGAAAAAGGGTGAGAATGTTATTTCATTTGTAAATGAATCTCTGTATGCAAAGTTTTCAAAGTCAACATGGTTTATTGACTCGGTGCAACTATTCATGTTGCAAATTCTTTACTGGGATTCATTTCGACGAGAACTACGCTAAAAGAGAAGAGGCCATTAGCGTTGCGAATGGCGTACAGGCTGCGATAGAGGCAATTGGAGATGTAGCATTAGATTTACCTAATGGCTATAGTCTTACTTTGAGATATGTTTTTTATGTTCCTACACTGCGGCGCAATTTGATAAGTGTAATAAAGTTGGATGATTCGGGTTTTACACGTAATTTTGGACATGGCAAATGTGTCATTTGGTTTAATGATATTTGTGTTGGTCTTGCCTTCCGACAAGACGAATTATAGGAGATGTAGCATTAGATTTACCTAATGGCTATAGTCTTACTTTGAGAGATGTTTTTTATGTTCCTACAACTGCAGCGCAATTTGATAAGTGTAATAAAGTTGGATGATTCGGGTTTTACTGTAATTTTGGACATGGCAAATGTGTCATTTGGTTTAATGATATTTGTGTTGGTCTTGCCTTCCGACAAGACGAATTATATATGTTATCACTATGTGAAAGTGTGAATTCCATATGTAATGTGAATGATAGCGTTTCCTCGTCTACAAATGAGAAAAGAAAAAGAAAGCGAACTACAAACGCAACGGCGAAATTATGGCACCGTCGTTTAGGCCATATTTCGAGGGGAGAATAGAAAGACTAGTAAAGAATGAAATTCTTCCTCCTTTGGAGTTCGCTGAATTAGAGCAATGCATCGATTGCATAAAAGGAAAATATGTAAAGCAAATTAAAAAGAATGCCAAACGAAGCACATGATAGCTATGATTCACACTGACATATGTGGTCCTTTTCCTGTAAAGAGTGTGGATGGCTATGATTAGTTCATTACATTCACAGACGATTACTCCCGGTTTGGCTATATTTATCCAATTAAAGGAAGGGATGAAGCATTGGATAAATTTAAAATATTTAAGGCCGAAGTGGAAAATCAGCATAGTTTAAAGATTAAGCTAGTCCGGTCCGACCGTGGGGGGGAGTACTATGGTCGGCATACCCCATATGGTCAAGTTCCTGGACCTTTCGCAAGGTTTCTACAGGAAAATGGTATAGTTGCCCAGTATTCCATGCCGGGTAAACCTCAGCAAAATGGAGTAGCTGAAAGGCGTAATCGTACCCTGATGGATATGGTGCGCGGTATGATGAGTTACTCGATTTACCATTGAGTTTATGGATAGAGGCATTAAAAACCTCCATTCATATTCTCAATAGAGTGCCAAGTAAATCGGTGCCCAAAACACCGTATGAATTATGGACGGGAAGGGTACCTTCACTAGATCACTTCCGTGTGTGGGGGTGTCCTGCGAGGCTAAAGTCTTTAACCCAAATATTGGGAAACTTGATCCCAAAACAAAGTGAGTTGCCATTTTATTGGCTACCCGAAAGGTCAAAAGGTTATCGTTTCTACTGTCCCGATAGACTCATAAAGTTTATGGAAACGAGACACGCTATTTTTCTAGAGGATGAAATGATGAGGTGGAGTATGGCTACTCGGAAAATTGATCTTGAAGAGAAGCGGGTGTGTGCACCCAATCCCGTGATTCGGGAGCCATTTTTCGAGCTACCTATTGTTCCCGCACCAATAGTGCAAGACACCGTGGAGCAAGAACCTGTTGTTGTTCCTCCCGTGGTAACAACGAGAGGAGAATGAGGAACCCATTCAGCGGAACCCATTGAAAATGTTGCCACAAATGAGGGGAGCAATCTCGGCCTCCAATAGTAGATGTGCCAAATGTAGAGGCCCCTAGAAGGTCTCAAAGAGAAAGAAGGCCAGCTATCTCCGGTGATATATATGAGTTAAATAATATCACCGAAGAGTATCAAATGGAGGGTGATCCCACCTCATTTGAACAAGCCATGAGAAGCGATCATTCATCCAAGTGGTTTGAAGCCATGGAAGATGAAATGAGATCAATGAGTGCCAACGATGTTTGGGACTTGGAAGAAATTCCCAAAGGAGCCAAAACAAAGAGGGGCCGTAAATGGGTCTACAAAATAAAATATGACTCCCAAGGGAACATAGAGAGATTTAAAGCGCGACTTGTGGCTAAAGGTTTCACACAAAGGGAGGGAATTGATTACACCGAGACCTTTTCTCCGAGTCTCATGTAAAGATTCTCTCGAATAATAATGGCATTGGTGGCACACTATGATTTAGAGTTGCATCGATGGATGTGAAGACGGCATTCCTAAATGTGGATTTGGAGGAAAATGTATACATGGCACAACCAAAAGGTTTTGTCGTGGAAGGCAAAGAAAAGATGGGATGTCGCCTAAAGAAATCGATTTATGGGTTAAAGCAAGCTTCAAGGCGGTGGAACTTGAAGTTTGATAAAACCGTAAAGAATTTTGGGTTTAAAGCAAATGTCGAGGACAATTGTGTTTATACAAAGTTTAAAAATGGGAAATACATTTTCCTAGTCCCGTACGTAGACGATATTTTACTTGCAAGTAACGATATGAGTCTACTACGGAAACAAAAAAGATTTTTGTCCTCAAAGTTTGAGATGAAAGATCTTGGTGAAGCTTCCTATGTTTTGGGCATAGAAATTCACCGTGATAGAAGAAAGGGGGTATTAGGACTGTCTCAAAAGGCATACATTGAAAGGGTCTTGGAGAAATTCCGGATGCATAAATGTAGTCCATCACCTCGCACCTATAGTCAAGGGCGATAAGTATGGGGATTTTCGGTGTCCCAAGAATGAGTATGAGCTCAACCAAATAAAAAGTGTGCCATATGCTTCTGCAGTTGGACATTTACAAGTATGCTCAAGTATGCACACGCCCGACTTGGCTTATGTAACCGGGCTGCTTGGCAGATTCCAAAGTAATCCGGGTGTTGAACACTGGAAATTGGTAAAGAAAGTTTTGCGATATTTACAAGGAACAAAAGACCGATGCTAACATACGGAAGATCGACTCGCTAAAAATCTTAGGATACTCGGATTCGATTATGCGGGAGATGACGGAAAGTCCACATCTGGATATGTGTTCACTCTCGCAAAAGGAGCTATATCATGGAAAAGCTCAAAACAAACGGTTACTACAAACTCTACTATGTATGCCGAGTTTGTAGCATGTTATGAGGCATCGGGGCAGGTGAATTGGCTAAAGAAATTCATACCCGGTTTAAAAGTGGTCGATGACATCAATGGACCAATGACTCTATACTTGTGATAATAATCCGGCTATAGAGTATGCTCACAACAATAGGTCAAGTGGTGCTTGCCAAACACATTGACATAAAGTACTATGTTGTGAAAGAGAAAATCCAGGATCGTGTTATAAATCTTGAGCACATAAACACTGAAAAGATGCTCGCGGATCCGCTTACAAAAGGCTTACCACCCAAAGTGTTCATTGAACACGTAGCCGGCATGGGTTTAAGGCGAAGCCTATGATTCTGGATAATAATAAGGGCCCAAAGATAAAGTATTTATTTATTTCAAACCGAGATGTGTATTGTAGCTGAAATCCAACGGCAATAGACCGTGACGATGAAACATGTTCTATGCACAAATCTGAGATGGAATAAGTAAAATGAAAAGGTTAAAGTGAAAGAGTAAAGTTAAAGATAAAGTTAAAGATGAGATCAAGGGGGAGAATGTTAGGATGATCTCAATCCCGAGTTGGGCCCAACGGCCCAACTCGGGCCCCTTGTGAACCTCGCGCCCTGATCGGGGGCGCCCAGCCCATCTATTGGCTGGAGGGCCCCTGTCACCCTGCGCTATATAAAGAGGTGGGCGCCGGCGGCTCTCAGTACGAGGTTCACCGTGAGCCGCCACACCCACCTACAAACCCTAATCCGATCCAGGAGGGGCGCAGCCAGTGACGGGAAGCACCTCCGCGCCGCCGCCACTGCACTGCCCCGACCTCCTTCTTCCCGGCGTCGCCCCTTCCTCTCCCTCGACACGATGGCCGACTCCAGCAGCGCTGCCGCCGGATCGTCCTCCTCTGCCCCCGTCAAGCCCTCTGGTGATGATCTCTCCCATTCTCTCTTCCTCTCTCCCTCACTGCCTACCGATTCCCAGAGAATTTACCCACCTAGATGTCACTGCTAGAAGATCCTAGGGCTAACAGATTCTACATGGTCTTTTAGTGGAGTACACTACCTGATAACTCGTGCCGTTGATGAAACATCGACACAGGTGCTAGTAGAGTACAACAAACAGCGTCGTTCCTTGATTCAAAAAAGAAAAAAAAAAGCTTCGAAGCGTGTTCGTCACTGGACTCACTTGTGGTTCTTCCGTCTAAAAAGAATACAGCTATAAATAATTTTAACATAGAATTTTAAGTATGCACTCATATATAGAATATAGCGAAACTGGCCACGTGATCGGACGGAAAACCCCAACACACCTTTGTAAGGACTGCATTTTCTCAAGAGAGGTGGTCCTCCATTAAGCAATGGTATAGCTATCAGGGATTAATACAGTCGGCATGGATGGAACCATACACAAGTATATTGGCGTAAATGTTGCACTTTTTGAAATATAAAAGCAGGGAAACCTTCTTTTATAAAAAAATGGTATCGACGTAAATGCATACTTAAGATAGACAAAGAACAAAGGAGGAATTTCAATAGCATTATGATCTATTTTTGGTGGAATTTGTGGAAAGAAAGGAACCGACGAACATTTTAGAACAAGCAGCTGCAGCCTAAACAAGTGCCTCTTCTTTGCAAGGAGGACATAGATCAATTTCAGTTGGCGTCCAGGTCCTATGTTGGTACCAAGCAGTAGCCTTGGTATTCTTTCGTTTTTTTCAGGGGACCCTCTTGTGTTTTGTTTCTGCTCTTTTTTTTTCAGTCAAGTAGATAGTGGTTTTGGTTGACCCGTTGATGGTGGTAACGAGGAGCTTTGTTTCTCGTGGCCTAGTGTTGTAAAGTTGTAAACTTCTTTTCTTTCGTCTAATAAAAATCCTAAAAGCTTTTGCCATCTTTCTAAAAAAATATATAGAATTTTGACAAAGCATTCTAAATATGAGTGCATACTTAGAACATGTTTGACATAGCTCTCTGTTTCACTGGTTGAGCAACTTTTCTTAGGGCGAAATATTCATAATAGTCTTCTGTTAGCGACAGACCGACAGTGCGACATTGGTGAGACGTGCTGTTTCCTTCAGTTGGACAGAATCTTGATTCTACATGGTCATGTAGTGGAGAGTTGATGTCTACGGTGCATAGAGAGTTGATGTGTGGGATACGGAAGCACATGGATACCGTATCACACGTTGAGGTCGACGCATGACATGAAACAAGGAAAAAGCAAAGAGGAGAAGGGAAGCAGCAGCTAATAATCGGCCAAACAAAGGGAGGCGTGTGGATCAATCCAAATTCGATTGCTCGGCAAACTCTCGGCAAACTTGCTCAGTTCGTCGTTGTGGCAAAGATGGCAAACAAGTGGTGGCGTCCTCTTTTGTCACGGTGTGGTTCTTCATGGCATGCAGGACATAGTTGTTTCACTTTCCAGCACGGAGTGCTAGGCCTTGTTCAGATCAATCAAAAAGGCTAGAAATTTCACTCTCTCAATCATATCAAATATTGTGTTGTATGTATGAATTATTAAATGTTAGTAAAATAAATAACTAATTGCATAAATTAGTTGTAAATCACACGAGACGGATCTTTTGGCTGAATTCGTTATGATTGGACAATATTTGTCAAATACAAAGAAATCTTCACTACTTTTCAGACTATAATTTTAGGATCTAAACGAGGCGCTACTCACATTTAAACAGATTGAAATATGCAAAATGGCGTGGTCTCGAAAAAAACAGTTCGACAGATGTCATTGTCGTCCCTGGCTCCATCCCCCGCATGCAGTTCAACATATTCTGCACTCGAGCTTGTAGTGTCAATCTCAGTTGCATCCCTAGCTAGCAGATCTTGTCGTCACAATGTCCCTCTTGTCAAAGCCGTACTCATCCAGCCAAGCATCAACGCCTTTTCTTTTCTGTTCTGTATTCGTCAAGATAGAAGACCGCTCTTGACGCTTTTTGTGCGGACTGCCGTTGCCGGCTGCAACGCTTTTTGTGCGGACTGCCGGTACCGGCTGCGGTTGCTGAATGCTCTCACTATCAAAGTCGAAGTTCCCAATACCAATTGGCGATGAGCTGTTAGTTTGATGAACGGGTGGCAGAAGCATAACCATCTCAAATTATAAGATGCTTTTTTATATAGATAATATGTAGCTTCTGATATACACTTAGATTTGAAACGGTATATAAATGTAGAGAACCAAAACATCTTATACTTTGGAATGAAGAAAATAGTTTTTTCTTGGACTTGTGGGCCTGCCAATCACATTCACCCGACTCTTACTTGAGACAACCTTCCGAATTTACTGGCTTACTCTACGTGCTATGTCAGCGTCTAGTTGTTTCACTTTCCAGCATGGAGTGCCATTGGCGGTTCGACAAGATAGACAAACAACAAAGTCATACTCCAATGCCATTGGCGGTTCGACAAGATAGACAAACAACAAAGTCGTACTCATCTAGTCGAGTATCAACACATTTCTTTTTTTTTCTTACCCAACAAATCCGCAGCTAAATATGTGGTGGAAACCACCTACAAGGTGGAACACATGAAAATTAATTTAAAAAGATATATTTTGGTCATTCAAAAAAATTATAAAATTTGACACATCTATAGTGCATACAAATATATACTTACATGCAAAAGTTGGATGCAAAATCACGTTTGGAAATTCATACGAAAATGACAAATTTAATATGCATGCACCTCAAATTTGTTATTTTCGTATGTTTTTTATAGTTTGAGTTTGGATTCCGTTCCGTAGCTAAAGCCTACCCATCTTCCTCTAGAAGCGAACTAGTCGGAGAGAGGTGCCTTTTTCTTTCACCCTGTTCCAACTGCTTCGCGTGGAGTCAAATCTGGATAGCACTATTTGCTGCATTTTAATTCAAAAAAAAAAAGTTTTACCGATATCAACATTGACAGCGTGAAAAAAGAGTAAGGGTAAGGTCCATTTTTAGAACTGTCACTCGGGGGATTGAATCATCACCAAAATATACATTGATATATCATAAGAGCCTCATTTTTAAGGAAAAAAGAGAAAAACCTTTGGTCAGGTCAATTTTGAAAACCCGACAAAAACCAATGAAACCCTATTTTTAATCTTTAATATCAAAAAACCTGGATTATAGAAAATGTCGAAACTAGACAAATTTGCACCTCTAACCACTATAAAAGTTGTTGGTTTTAATTAAACAGTCGGTCACTCTTCTCCGTACCAGTTTGGAGGTGGTTGTCTACAAGCATCGCAACCACGCCGTGTAACCCGTCGACCCACCGCAGCGCAGGGTACAGGTCCCCGACATTGGTCACCGCATTGAGCCGGACGCTCTCCTCGAGCGTCTCATGCCACTGGCCAGCGTTGCTGGCATGCAGGGAGGCGCCGATGAGCGCACGCAGCATCACGTTGATGACAAACTCGAAAAGTCCGGGCCGCAGGGTCACCATCATCATCGACGTAGCACGGGCAGTAGCATCATGAAGTAAGGCGTCGATGAGGGCGACGTCGATGCGGCGGTCGGCGGCCCGAACAGCGAGTCAGGAGGCCGAGAGGAGCTCGCCGAAGAACCTGCGGATTCAGCGTCCGCCAGTGCTCGCCATAGGAAGCCCACAGGATGCAGGTGCACCCGTAGCCAATGACGTCGCCGGCTAGGAGCCACGTGTGGCCCGCTTGCGTGGTGTCGTGCTCGGTGAATCACTTGACGGCAGTGGCATGCACAGACACCAGCAGCACGCGCTGCGTGCCAAGGCGCAGAAACAGCACCGGCGCTGCGCTGGCCCCGGGACGTCCGTGGGTGATGGCGAGCGAGGCCAGGGAGCGGTGTAGTGGGTAGCCGAGTAGGTGGAGGTAGCCGAGCAGAGGGAGCGATGGCGGGCTCGGTGCTCCACGTGGCACATGTCGTCTGGAGTAGATGACTGAGAGGATGGCGAACCAAGAGACGGTGACAACGAACACCGCGAGACGACGAGGATGCCGGCACCAGCGGGGCGAATCTACATGCATTTACCGGGGTCAGCTAACATTATAAATCTTTTTATTCACATACAAATTACACTAAAAATAGAGAATCAATGCATACTTGACTACATCACTCAGTCCTTAACCCAGTAAGGTAATATCCTGGATCTGCCACGCACAGCCTGTGGCGACTGCTGCTGCCGATGAGTCCATGGTTAATACTGTGGATATGACACGATAGTACGTATGCAGTCAGAGGACAGAGTGATTCTTTCAAGTACTGTTATAGCCTCCTCCGATATATAAGTCATTACGTGAAGGGATGAAGTCATGGATCGTGCGTCCATATCCATATCCATATTTATATCTATATCTACATCTACATCTTCCAAATAACACTACAAGAAATATGTCATCTTATGACATTTATGCCATGACATCTAATCAAAATGTCACTAAATCATTTGGTTTATGACATTTTTTTTGAAGGCATGCAAACTTAGTGACTAAATAAAGTTTGTGTCACAAAACAACGTCACCAAACTAGTCCAATTGCATTATATGACATTTTGCTATGTCATAAAGGCCCATTTTCATAGATGTCCTGAATCTATGACAAGTTTTTGTGGGACAAATTATTTTTTCACCTTAGCGTGCCTTGTTATTTTGTATTTTATAGAAGAGCACCGGTCCTTAGTTCTAACGTGTTTGATCTTTTTCTCGATGCCTGCTGCGATGGGGTGCATAAATAGTATCAACAAAATTGTGGCCGTATATAGTGATTCCGTATATTCCTAGCAAAAAGAAATTAGCAATATAAAGTTGTTTGTATACATGTTTAGTTTATTTAATTAATAATGAAAAAAGGAAAAGGAAAAGAGAATAACGCACAGCATACCCGACACCACCCAAAAGCAGACCGAACCTTATCCTCTACCCTAGGTCCTCTCGGTCTCTCTCGTCTCCCTCTCTCGCAGAAACACCGCGCCGCCCTCTGGCTCGCGTCGCATTCTTCTCCACCACGCGAGCTCCCCCAGATCGACGCTGACTCCCTCCGCATCCTCCTCCCCTGCGTCGGCCCCTGCTCTTCCTCAAGCCGATGCTCCGTGCTGTGGCAGAACCTCCTAAATAATATGGCCCACATGCATTTATCATTGTCTTAACAGACTTCTGATAGCAATGCATGTGTGCCATAAGACTTAAAAAGGATCGTCGGGTAGATTCCCCGAAACTTCCACGATTCTCCAAAGCGGGATCAATCATTATAAAGAGATATTGCGGTATTACAACAGTTTATTCAAATAATATACATCAGAGTAAAATAGCGGAAGGATTACAATAACTTAGGTTTACAAAGCTTTTGGTTCAAAACTTACAAACCATATGTTTAATTATTACAAACCATAATAGTAGTGGAGTAGCGGTAGATAACTTAATTACACAACCAGATGACGAGCTCTGCCCAAGAGCCAAACTCTCTACTCGTCGTCACCCTCCGCAACGACTGTCATACAACAGGATGCAGTGCAAACCTGCTCCTGATGCTCACCTGCAACAAGGGTTCAACAAACCCTGAGTACAAAAGTACTCAACAAGACTAACCCGACGAAAAAGAGGGGTGAAGACTAAGAAATGCAGGTCAGAGGGACAAGGTAAGGCTTGCAAGAATCAATATTTTTGCAGAAAAGCTTTTGAAAACAAATTGGTAAATTTAACAGCTCTCTTGCCATAGCTCAAGCTGATCAAACAACCTCAATTAAAACGTAACCTTTAATTAAGTATTTACTACGATGATGAACACCGATCGAGTCTTCTTCTCCGAGAAGCACGGCGATTCGAATCCATTTATACCCAGCTGGGACCTAGATCACTGATATACCGGAGACTCTAACTCCGTGCATACCAGATCACATGATATACCGGGACAACAACCACAGCCATATATCAACCACAACACCCGAAGTGTGTGGATTTTCTAGGTCTCGATATCACCGATTCACCAACGGACGGTCCTTAGGGCATCAGCAGACGGAAACACTACAGAGGGACTCCTTTCCCAATGCAAGTTAGCCGTCCGGACTCAATTTAAAAGCTAATAAAGTGATTCCAACAGAAAAAGCCATTCTCATCTTTTTCATTCTTGAACTATTGCAAACATAACTAAATAAGCAGGGCTAAGCAATACTAAGCATTTTCTTAAACAGGTAATGAGGAATACGGGAATAAGACAGGTAATGCAATTGGTGGATTTCACTCAACTCCTAGCCTTTAATGCAACAACTCAAAGCTGAGAAATAAAAACTTTATAAAATCAAGGTAAAGGTTTAATGCATCCGGGGCTTGCCTTGGTATTCGGGGTAGACGATCGGGCTTCGGATCAACTCCTGGCTCAGGAATCGCTCTCTTTGATCTCCGATTTGACAACGTTAAGCTCTCCGTTAACGAAAGCTACTCGATAAAATGATATGATTTAACATAATGAAATAATTAAATATGATGCTAAAAGAATGCATAAATCAATCAATAAATTGAATACAACTTTCCTTCACGAAAACGTCGTAACTAACGAAACTATCTAATAAAATAAATAAGTAGAAATAAATAATAAAACAAAATTTATCAAAACAATCCCAAAAATTAAACTTAAACTCCTCAGACCCTAAGAAGGCTACAAAATAATTTTCATGATTTTTGGAATAACAAATAAATAACTAAAAATCAAGGAAGACTCAATTTTCAATTAAAAGAGCTAATTTTTGAACATAGCAAAACTACTCAAAATAAATATTTCAAATTTTTACTAGATAAAGAATACCATAAGGAACTCCCACAAAAATTTTCAGGATTTTGGAGCTAAGGATAATTCTCTATGAAAATAACAAATTGCTTCACTATTCCTTTAAAAAGAAAAGAATAAAACTTAAATAAAAAGGAAAACTCGCCCGGGCGAAACCGACCCAACCGGCCCAGTTGGCTGGCCTGGCCACGCGCGCAGGCCGGCCTACTCGGCACAGCGCAAGCCGGCCCAAGATGAAGGCGAGCCGGCCACTTGGCTGGCCGAGGCACCGGCCCCGGTGGTTTTGCAAAAAGACCCTCGACGTTTTATGAAATTGCAAACCGATACTTACCACTATTCTCGAGTCATGCTATCTTGCATCAAGACCCTGGACTTCTTCTAATTTTCGAATACAAGTCCTCGCGAGGCGTAACAGTAACCCGACGGGTTGGCCGGCTCGGCCTCGCCGGCGGTGAGGTCCCCGGCGACCCTAAGGGCATCTACGGCCTCGCCTCGACATGGCGCATCCGCTAGGGTAGCTAAAAGGGCGGCGGACTCAGCGGCGCAAGGTTCTAGACGGTGGCGGCGGATCAGAGCGTCGACGAGCGGCTACGAAGCTCACCGGAGCAACTCCGGCGATGTTAGCGCGGGCATCGGCTGCGGCACAACAACGCGAACACGTCTAGCCCATCAATCGACCTCTAGCTACGGCCGAGGACGGCACGACTCGTGTGCCAGCGGACGCGCACAGAGCGACGATGGCGACGACGACGTTCCGGCGACTTCATGGCACTTATAGCCTAACTAACGGCACCTATACGAGCAAGAGACCACTGCGACTTCGATGCGCACGAAAATGAAAGCTAGGAGGCGGCGCAGCAAGGTGCTCACCGAGAGCGGAGATGGCGGTGGCGTGAACCGAGGCGTGAACTGGCGGCAAGGTTCGCGTCACGGCTAATCCTGTGCACCAAACACCAAATCAAGGGGAGCATGAGATGGAGCGCATCAAGGCGACCACGACCATGAAGAAAATGAAAGGGCTTCACCAACGACGGCGGTGAAATCGCGGGGCGACTCCACGGCGGCTTCAATGACCGGCGGGAAGAAAATGACGGCGCGTTGGTGACTCTGGTGACGAGGGTGAGCAAGAACAGGTCCAATTGGAGCGCAAGGGTTGGGCGGAGTGGTTGGCTAGCACAATTGGAGAATGATTAAGCGGGGACGGCGGACGGCGACGCGAGCTCGACGGCTATGGCAATGGCGGACCGAGGAAGAAGAGAAGAAGATGGCGACGGCTTCGCTACTTAAAAGACCATGACGACGAGACGACGGCTGACACGTCGAAGCGGAGCGCCTTCGAGCTGCTGGCGCGCTGGAGGGCGGCGCGGCATGGCGGGATGGGCGCCGGCGGCCACCGCGACGGGATGAACAGGGAGAGAAGAAAGGGGAGATGACGTCAGCGCTACAGGGATTCCAGAAACAGCAGCAAAAATCTCCAATTACTCAAGATTTTTCATGGCAACTCAAAAATTTCCAAAAACAAAGTCCCACTGAAATTTTGAGATTTACAACTTTCTCAAAAGAAGCATTTTCAAAATCTGAACATAAAATTGAATTTTTAATCAAATTTGAAAAGAGGACAAAAACCCTAGAATCTAATTTTTGTAATTACTTTTGATTTCTCAACTAAACTTGAAAATCTCCAAAACTATGAAATACTCCACTTTTCAAACTGAACATTTTCTCTATAAACAACTTTTCAAGATTTTGCATAGTTTTTGAAATCCAGTTTAAAAACCAAAAAGGGACAATTGTCGGAAAACGGTATTTTCAAAATAATTTGAAATTCTTTTTGGAAACTTGAAAAACTTTGAATAGCAAACTTGTTGCTCTCATCAAGATGCTCAATAAAGCTTTTTGGACCAACCCCTAATTCTTCACGGATTTTGAACTACCGAAAAGGGGGTAAATCAACGTTTTCGGTAACTCGATTTGCACCGACAAGCACATTCAACCTATAAATTTAAACTCGTTTTAGTTGATGCACATCAATTTGAACCTAATCATGGATGCTTTGCGATGCATTATGATGACATGGCATGTTTTAGTTAATTAAACACCGGAGGTGTTACGATCCTTCCCTTAAAGAAATCTCGCCCGAGATTTAAAGTCTTGGGTTGAGTAATGGAAAAGGAAATGTGTCAAGAAAACACACTTCAACTAAGGACATAAGGAAAAGGGTTTTTACCTCTCACACTAGATTAGTTATAACTCATAGAGGGAATTATAACTTAGATAGAAGCATAGAATTCCGGAAAATTTTCTAACAGATATTCCTCGGACTCCCAAGTAGCCTCTTCTTCTGAGTGACGATCCCATTGTATCTTGTACCACTTAATTGTTTTGCTTCGGGTGACACGATCTTTCTGATCTAGAACTCTGACAGGATACTCTGAATAAGTAAGATCAGGCTCAAGTTCAATCCCTTCAACATTAACAATTTTGTCAGGTGGTCGAAGGCATTTCTTGAGTTGTGACACATGAAACACATCGTGCACAGCTGACAAGTGTTCAGGCAGTTCTAGACGATAGGCTAACTTCCCGCATCGTTCTATGATCTGAAATGGTCCAATGTAACGAGGTGCTAATTTGCCTTTAACTCCAAAGCGACTAACTCCCTTCATAGGTGATACTTTCAAATACACAACATCTCCCTTAACAAATACTAGAGGTCGACGCCTCTTATCAGCATAACTCTTTTGACGAGATTGAGCAATCTTTATATATTGTTGTATCTCGTTTAACTTTTTCTTCGGTTTCTTTTACGAGATCAACTCCGAAGAATCTTCTTTCCCCAGTTCGACCAATTCAATGGAGTTCTACATCTCGCGACCATACAATGCTTCAAATGGTGCCATTCGATACTTTCTTGATAACTGTTGTTGTAAGAGAACTCTGCTAAAGGCAAACACTCATCCCATTTCTCTGGAAAATTAAGAACACAAGCTCTCAACATGTCTTCAAGTATTTGATTCACTCTTTCAGTCTGACCTCCTGTCTGAGGATGATAAGCTGTACTGTGCAAAAGATCAGTACCCATTGACTTGTGCAATTGTTTCCAGAAATTATTCACAAACTGGGTACCTCTGTCAGACACTATAGTCTTAGGTACACCATGAAGTTTTAGGATATGCTCAAAATACAATTTAGCATAACGTACTGTTGGATAAATTTCTTGCACTGGAATGAAGTGTGCAGATTTGGTAAGTCGGTCCACTATGACCCAGATTGAATCAAAACCTCTAGCTGTCCTAGGTAGACCCACTATAAAATCCATACTAATATCCTCCCATTTCCAAGCTGGAATAGGTAATGGTTGGAGTTCTCCGCTTTGTTTTCAAATGCACAGCTTTGACTTTCGACAAGTATCACACTTTGAGCCACATATCTAGCAATTTCAATCTTCATCTTGGTCCACCAAAATTTCTCGCTTCAAATCATGATACATCTTATTACTTCCCGGATGGATAGACAATTTTGAGAGGTGTGCTTCATCAAGGATCTTTTGACGTAGTTCGGGAACTTTTGGTATGACCAACCGATCATTATACCATAACACATCTGCTTCATCAATAGTGAAACAAGAGACCTTTTCTTTTCTAACTTTCTTTTGAGATGCTTGAATTCCCTTATCGCTTTTAAATTTGCCAATAATTTGATCTTGGAGTGTTGACTCAACGGTAATATTGGACAAGCTTCCTTGTTGCACCATTTCTATATTCAATCTTTCTAACTCATAACATAAAGAAATGTCCAGGAGGTTTCACTGTCAAACAATTGCAATGACTCTTTCGACTGAGTGCATCAGCAACCACATTTGCTTTACCAGGATGATAATGCAATTCCAAATCATAATCATTGATCAATTCTAACCATCTTCTGTCTCATATTCAGTTCATCTTGAGTAAAAATATATTTCAAACTCTTGTGATCTGTGTAAATATAACATTTGTTACCCAATAGATAATGTCGCCAAATCTTCGGAGCATGAACAACGGTGCTAATTCCAGATCATGAGTTGGATAATTCTCTTCATGTTTCTTCAACCTGCCGAGAAGCATAAGCAATAACTCTCCCTTCTTGCATCAAGCACACATCCAATACCAGTACCGAAGCATCACAATAAACATCAAATGATTTCTCAATATTTGGTGTGCTAAGACTGAGCGGTGGTCATTAACCTTTTCAATGTCGAAAAGCCTCTTCACACTCGGTGACCAAACAAACTTAACATCATTTTTCAACAACTCGGTGATAGGTTTTGATATTTTGGAGAAATCAGGAATGAAACGACGGTAGTAACCCGCCATTCCCGTAAAACTAGGACTTTGTGTACTGTCGTCGGTGGTTCCCAATCAAGTATATCCCTGAACCTTGCTAGGATCAACGACAACACCTTTTTCGATAAAACATGTCCCAGAAATTTCACTTCTTTCAAAAGTCACACTTGCGAACTTGGCATACGGTTGATGATCTCTCGGACGTTGCAAAACAATTCTAAGATGTTCAAGCATGGTCTTCTTCATTCTTAGAATACACCAAGATGTCATCAATAAATACCACTACAAATCTGTCAAGCTCAGGCATGAAGACGGAATTCATAAGATAGGAGAAATGAGCTGGTGCATTGGTGAGTCCAAAAGACATGACCAAATACTCATATAACCCATAACGAGTGGTAAAGGCTGTCTTTGGAATATCTTAGGCGTATCTTGATTTGATGATACCCGGATCGGAGATCGATCTTAGAAAACACCTTTGCCTCCGCTAATTGATCAAACAAAGATCAATGCGAGGTAGAGGATACTTGTTTTTGATAGTCACCTCATTCAAAGGACGGTAATCAACACACAATCTCGAGTTTGGTCTCTCTTTTTCACAAATATTGCGGGACTTCCCCAAGATGACTTGTCATGTGCACGATAAAGCCTTTGTCAAGCAATTCTTGCAATTGCTTCTTGAGTTCTGCTAATTAAATCCCGGTGGTGCCATTCTATAAGCTCTTCTAGAAATTGGTGCGGTACCGAGGTTGCAACTCAATCACAAACTCTATATCCCCGTCGGGGAGGTAACCCGGCAAATCATCTTGGAAACACGTACGGAAATTCCCTAACAACTCGGTATATCCTTAATTTCCTTTACTGAAGTAGCACAAACCTTTTCAACTTTGCTCTTGAGAGTAGAAAGTTGGATAAGAAGTTGAGAACTGCTATTAGGTAAGTTTACTTTCACTGTCCTATTCAGCACATCAATAACAACTCCGTGCCGACTCATCCAATTCATCCCAAGAATCACATCTATATCCTGATCCTTCAATACTACCACACTTATTCACATACTTTATTGAACTAAACAAACTGATGTTACAGAAGTTTAACACACTTATGATACATTATTTTTGATACACACGTCTACTCATAGACTTATCGGTCCAACCCATACTAAGGTTTCATGAAAAGAAAAGGGAAACCTGCTATTTTACATAACCCTCTACATCTTCAAGCATCATCATCACCGGGGACCATTTGACCATCATCCCCATCAGCGACAACAGGGATCACATCCTCCTCTTCGGGATCTTCCTCGAGATTCCTCCATTACCTCTTCGGATCTTCTTCATTCTCAAAGTTCTCCACATGGCCTTCTTCTGGCTCTTCCACTATGTCTTCTTCATTTTCCTCTGCCATTGGAACATCTTCATATTCATACCCAGAATCTACGACCAGACCCAAATCATCTTGTGCTACCTGACGCTGATAATCAGGGTCCAACAGACGAGCCATATGAGCACGATCAGCATTTATCTCATTTGTATAATCTTGCATGACTTGTATATACCCTTCCAGTTGAAGAATTTGATCCCTAGCTTCGTCTTCACGCTGCCATGCATCATTTCTCATTTCCCTCATCATATTGAGTGACCTAACTGAAGCATCCCGGTCTCTAGTAACCTCAGCAAGCTGTCTATTCAACTTCTCAATCTCCGACTCCGGGGTAGGATTAGGATTACTGCTGCTTGCTCCATCATTCCTTGGGGCTAGCTGATGTTTTGGAATTCCTTTAGAACCAGTCTTCTTCATCGGAGCCCATTGACCCTCAACCATCCTAGATAGAATAACAGATAAGAACAGATGGATTGGGATCAGAAGGTTAGCATGAATAGGATTGATACTACTTACCACTTTAAGAAGGAAGGTAATTAAACAAGTTAATTAAGCATGATGCATGAATCGAACTTACGATCTAAGCATAAAAGATTTTGAAAGAAACACATGCGTAAAGATAACTTTTATAACATAGGGCAATATTATGCTACTCCATTACCACACTTTTACAATAAGAATAAAAGGTTGATTTGAAAGAATCATAGATAAGAAATAAGCAATTTGGACCCAAAATAGTCAAATTAGGTTTTTAATCGATCCAAAACCTTTTGAAGTTTTCGCAATGAATACTACAATAACTCTTTTAAATAATGATCCGGCTCCGATACCCGGTGTGCGAACCTCCCTAAATAATATGGCCCACATGCATTTATCATTGTCTTAACGACTTCGATAGCAATGCATGTGTGCCATAAGACTTAAAAAGGATCTGTCGGGTAGATTCCCCGAAACTTCCACGATTCTCCAAACAGGATCAATCATTATAAAGAGATATTGCGGTATTACAACGGTTTATTCAAATAATATACATCGAGTAAAATAGCGGAAGGATTACAATAACTTAGGTTTACAAAGCTTTTGGTTCAAAACTTACAAACCATATGTTTAATTATTACAAACCATAATAGTAGTGGAGTAGCGGTAGATAACTTAATTACACAACCCGGATGACGAGCTCGCCCAAGAGCCAAACTCTCTACTCGTCGTCACCCTCCGCAACGCTTGTCATACAACGGGATGCGGTGCAAACCCGCTCCGATGCTCACCTGCAACAAGGGTTCAACAAACCCTGAGTACAAAAGTACTCAACAAGACTAACCCGACGAAAAAGAGGGGTGAAGACTAAGAAATGCAGGTCAGAGGGACAAGGTAAGGCTTGCAAGAATCAATATTTTTGCGTAAAAGCTTTTGAAAACAAATTGGTAAATTTAACGGCTCTCTTGCCATAGCTCAAGCCGATCAAACAACCTCAATTAAAACGTAACCTTTAATTAAGTATTTACTACGATGATGAACACCGATCGAGTCTTCTTCTCCGAGAAGCACGGCGATTCGAATCCATTTATACCCAAACTGGGACCTAGATCAACGATATACCGGAGACTCTAACTCCGCCGCATACCGATCACATGATATACCGGGACAACAACCACAGCCATATATCAACCACAACACCCGGTGTGTGGATTTTCTAGGGTCTCGATATCACCGATTCACCAACGGACGGTCCTTAGGGCATCAGCGAGACGGAAACACTACGGGAGGGACTCCTTTCCCAATGCAAGTTAGCCGTCGGACTCAATTTAAAAGCTAATAAAGTGATTCCAACAGAAAAAGCCATTCTCATCTTTTTCATTCTTGAACTATTGCAAACATAACTAAATAAGCAGGGCTAAGCAATACTAAGCATTTTCTTAAACGAGGTAATGAGGAATACGGGAATAAGACGGTAATGCAATTGGTGGATTTCACTCAACTCCTAGCCTTTAATGCAACAACTCAAGGCGAGAAATAAAAACTTTATAAAATCAAGGTAAAGGTTTAATGCATCCGGGCTTGCCTTGGTATTCGGGGTAGACGATCTGGGCTTACCGGATCAACTCCTGGCTCCGGAATCGCTCCTCTTTGATCTCTGATTTGACAACGTTAAGCTCTCCGTTAACGAAAGCTACTCGATAAAATGATATGATTTAACATAATGAAATAATTAAATATGATGCTAAAAGAATGCATAAATCAATCAATAAATTGAATACAACTTTCCTTCACGAAAACGTCGTAACTAACGAAACTATCTAATAAAATAAATAAGTAGAAATAAATAATAAAACAAAATTTATCAAAACAATCCCAAAAATTAAACTTAAACTCCTCGAGACCCTAAGAAGGCTACAAAATAATTTTCATGATTTTTGGAATAACAAATAAATAACTAAAAATCAAGGAAGACTCATTTTTCAATTAAAAGAGCTAATTTTTGAACATAGCAAAACTACTCAAAATAAATATTTCAAATTTTTACTAGATAAAGAATACCATAAGGAACTCCCACAAAATTTTCGGGATTTTTGGAGCTAAGGATAATTCTCTATGAAAATAACAAATGGCTTCACTATTCCTTTAAAAAGAAAAGAATAAAACTTAAATAAAAAGGAAAACTCGCCCGGGCCGAAACAGACCCAACCGGCCCGGTTGGCCGGCCACGTCCACGCGCGGGCGTGCCGGCCTACTCGGCAGACGCAAGCCGGCCCAAGATGAAGGCGGCCGGCCCACTTGGCTTTGGCCGAGGCCTCGGCCCCGTGGTTTTGCAAAAAGACCCTCGACGTTTTATGAAATTGCAAACCGATACTTACCACTATTCTCGAGTCATGCTATCTTGCATCAAGACCCTGGACTTCTTCTAATTTTCGAATACAAGTCCTCGCGAGGCGTAACGGTAACCCGACGGGTTGGCCGGCTCGGCCTCGCCGCGAGGTCCCCGGCGACCCTAAGGGCATCTACGGCCTCGCCTCGACATGGCGCATCCGCTAGGGTAGCTAAAAGGCGGCGGACTCGGCGGCGCAAGGTTCTAGACGGTGGCGGCGGATCGGAGCGTCGGCGAGCGGCTACGAAGCTCACCGGAGCAACTCCGGCGATGTTAAACGCGGGCATCGGGCGCGGCACAACAACGCGAACACGTCTAGCCCATCAATCGACCTCTAGCTACGGCCGAGGACGGCACGACTCGTGTGCCAGCGGACGCGCACGGAGCGACGATGGCGACGACGACGTTCCGGCGACTTCATGGCACTTATAGCCTAACTAACGGCACCTATACGAGCAAGAGACCACCTGCGACTTCGATGCGCACGAAAATGAAAGCTAGGAGGCGGCGCGGCAAGGTGCTCACCGGAAAATGGAGATGGCGGCGGCGTGAACCGGGCGTGAACGGCGGCAAGGTTCGCGTCACGGCTAATCCCGTGCACCAAACACCAAATCAAGGGGAGCATGAGATGGAGCGCATCAAGGCGACCACGACCATGAAGAAAATGAAAGGGCTTCACCAACGACGGCGGTGAAATCGCGGGCGACTCCACGGCGGCTTCAATGACCGGCGGGAAGAAAATGACGGCGCGTTGGTGACTGCGTGACGAGGGTGAGCAGAACGGTCAATTGGAGCGCAAGGGTTGGGCGGAGTGGTTGGCTAGCACAATTGGAGAATGATTAAGCGAGGACGGCGGAATTTGACGGCGACGCGAGCTCGACGGCTATGGCAATGGCGGGCCGAGGAAGAAGAGAAGAAGATGGCGACGGCTTCGCTACTTAAAAGACCATGACGACGAGACGACGGCCGACACGTCGAAGCGGAGCGCCTTCGAACGGGCGCGCGCGGAGGGCGGCGCGGCATGGCGGGATGGGCGCCGGCGGCCACCGCGACGGATGAACGGGGAGAGAAGAAAGGGAGATGACGTCGCGCTACGGGGATTCCAGAAACAGCAGCAAAAATCTCCAATTACTCAAGATTTTTCATGGCAACTCAAAAATTTCCAAAAACAAAGTCCCACTGAAATTTTGAGATTTACAACTTTCTCAAAAGAAGCATTTTCAAAATCTGAACATAAAATTGAATTTTTAATCAAATTTGAAAAGAGGACAAAAACCCTAGAATCTAATTTTTGTAATTACTTTTGATTTCTCAACTAAACTTGAAAATCTCCAAAACTATGAAATACTCCACTTTTCAAACTGAACATTTTCTCTATAAACAACTTTTCAAGATTTTGCATAGTTTTTGAAATCCAGTTTAAAAACCAAAAAGGGACAATTGTCGGAAAACGGTATTTTCAAAATAATTTGAAATTCTTTTTGGAAACTTGAAAAACTTTGAATAGCAAACTTGTTGCTCTCATCAAGATGCTCAATAAAGCTTTTTGGACCAACCCCTAATTCTTCACGGATTTTGAACTACCGAAAAGGGGGTAAATCAACGTTTTCGGTAACTCAGATTTGCACCGACAAGCACATTCAACCTATAAATTTAAACTCGTTTTAGTTGATGCACATCAATGTGAACCTAATCATGGATGCTTTGCGATGCATTATGATGACATGGCATGTTTTAGTTAATTAAACACCAGAGGTGTTACACGTGCCCCTAATCCACTTGCCCCGAGATCTAGGAAGCTACTCCCCAGCCAGCCGGGCTAGGTGTAGCGCCCTTGGCGGGCCGGGACCGATCACGCCATTGCTCAGCTCGGGCCGTCGGCCGCCAAGCGCCGCTTTCGTCGGTCGGACCCGATACGCACGGCCTCTGCCGCGGCCGATACCGCCATGCCCCTTGTCGGGTGACGTCGTCCATGCCTCCCCTTCCCGCGCTGCCGTGCGAGCTCGCAATTCCAAATCGGGCATGCATCCCGTGGTGAGTTCCTCCCTCCAATAGATCTGTGCATGTCTTGTGTAGGTGCTACAAATCATGGATCTAGGTTTAGGTTTTGCTTGTAGTAAGCGAGTGTTGCTAGTTTGCGGTGACATTAATCGGATTTTTAAAACGAGAGACATGGTTACTTCTCGTACTAGATATTACGAGCCAATTTGTCTTTCGAAGCATCACTACGATTTGAGATTTATTTTGAAGCAAATGACCGATGAGATTGTTTACGTACTATTATTACTTGCTGACTCGACTTTGTATGCTCAACTCACGATATTTGTTAGGTGGGCAATATGTCGAGCTTTTACCATTGGTGTTCTTATAGCAAATTTGGGATTGGTAATCTTTTTCGTTGTTATTTCAATTCATCTTCCTTTTGACCAAGGAAGGAAATACTACAGAGTTCCA